>PVKN010011308.1:7500-21796 GCA_004027915.1 Capromys pilorides | reverse complement strand
CTTCTGAAGCTTTAACTTCGAGAATTGCATTTTTTAATTCTTAAAAGCTTCTATGCAGTGTATTAGTTTATTTCTTTCTTGAAATTTTCAAAGTTATCATTTAGTGCCTTGAGTATAATAAACATAGTTTTTTTAAGGTCTGTGTCTAACATTTCACTCTTCAGAGTTCTTGTATGCTTGAGCCGTATGTTATTCCTGCCAGTTTTCGTTACTGTTGTCTTACCTCATTTGTCCACTTATTTTTGATTATGTTCTTGACATTGTTTTTGGAAAAAAAAGTTTGTAGAACTAAATTGAGGCTTATATTAATTATATGTTCTTCTGATTGGGTTTTTCATTTACTTTTTTTTTTACTTTTTACTTTTTAGCTGCCTCTCATAAAACATAGGATCTGAAACCATTTTATAGGGGTGAAGTTTTTCTGGGCCATCCAGGTGAATCAGTGGTAGGCACAATCTGTATGAGGTTTGCTTGGTGACCAGATACCCCTGTTATCAGAGTGTGACTTTCAGGGTGACAGTACAGATTCCCTGTGGGCCCAGCTTTCAGCACCCTTTCACCTGACTTCTGGTTTAGGAAATCTTCTTCCATGACACCACTTCTGTTTCTACTTTTCTCCAAACATTGGCCAGGTAATTTGGCGATTCTTTTTTAATCCTCCTGTTTCTCTATTTTCCTCTGTTGAGAATCAAGTTTTTTAGCATTCTGTAACATTTCCTCAGTTCTTGTTGACATAACATAATTTTATATTTTCTCTTCAGTTTTAAAGTGCTGTGTTTTACTTGAAGAAAGATTTCATTTTTCTGTATTTAGGACAGGGTTTCAGGGTCTATAGGGTCTCACCACATAGATTGGACTCATAGTCATCGTCCTGTTTTCAGACTCCGAGTACTGGGATTACAGGCGTGCACCACCATGCCTAGTTTTAATTGCCATCTCAGCATGCCTTGCAGGTGGGGCTGACACTTCACACTTGAAGAAAGATTAAAATTAGCTTTTATGTAATTACATTTACAAAAATTAGATATGAAATTAACATTTACTTATATTTGCTTATTATGATACACACACACACATATATATACATATATATATATATATATATATATATATATATTTTTTTTTTTTTTTTTTTTTTTTTTTTTTTTTTTTTTTTTTTTTTTTTTTTTTTTTTTTTTTTTTTTTTTTTTTTTTTTTGAGACAGGATCTTGATGTGCAGTTCAGGCCAGCCTTGTGCTCACTATTGTAGCCCAGGCTGGTCTCAAACTCACGTCGATCCTCCTGCCTCAGCCTCCCAAGTGCTGGCTTGTTCTGAGTTATTTCATTTTATATTTACCCTATTTCAAAATTTATTTTGGTTTGTATATATTTGTCAGGATGACAATGATGAATATGCATGATGTAGTATATGGGCTTTTGCAAATCTGAAAATAGAAATTTTTTTTTTTCTTATATGAACAATAGATAGCTTGTTGAGTGGTAAGGATTGTGTCTAACATTTGCTTCTGTCCAAAGCACAGTGTGGTGAAGTCCAATGCTAAGATGATTAGTATTTCTTGTTTTCATAATATTTTTATCTTTTAAATACATTAACTTGAGAGGTATTTATGTTAGCATACAATTTGCATTAATGTGGGTTGTTATTTAGTCTTCTGATCTGCATGAAGTCCTTCAGAATTACATCACTGAGTGTTGTAGCTTTCCTTGAAATTCAGGCTGCACTGGTTAATACATTGCAGATTTTCTGACTGTGCAGCCTGTATTCATTTCCTTCTGTTGATCATTTTTTCTTCATCTTTAATTTTTTTTTTTTTTTTGTACTGGTGATTGAACTTGCGCTTCCGGGCAGTTACTTATGCTGCTGAGCTATCTCCTAGCCCTTCATCTTTAATTCTTAAAAATTAAAATAAAATTAGTCTTGTTCTTTGCTCAGTTTTCTGTAGTGACTGTTGCTCATTCCTTTTACTTTGTAGAATATTTGAGTTTTTGTAAAACCTGACACTTTCTAGTGTATGTGATATAGGAAAGTTGATTTTATTTTATAGTTTTGAAGTTACTCTTTCTTTTCTGGTCTTTTTTGTGAAAGGGTCTTGCTGTGCAGCTTAGGCTGGCTTTCAGCTCACTTCAGCCCAGGCCGCCCTCACACTCCCAGTGATCCAGTTGCCTCAGCCTCTGAGTGCTGGGATTACAGACATGCACTGCCATGTCTGGTGGAGTTCTGTTATTTTTATATTTCCTTTTCATGGGTGATATTCTAAGTCTCATTGAGCACACTTTTTCTTTAATGTGTTTTGTGCAGGGTCTGTAGGGACTTATCACACAGATTGGACTTGTAGTGATCCACCTGTTTTCAGCCTTCCAAGCGCTGGGATTACAGGCGCATGCCACCATACCCAGTCTCATTTGACTTCTTAGCACTCCTGGTGATGAGGCTCTCATGACACACCAGGAATCAAACCCCGGCCACTGAGCCTACCTAAGCAGGTGCTCTAGTTCGCTAAGTTACGAGCGAACATATTATATAATTTATTAAGTCTTCTGAAACTTTTTCAGTGCTGTGCAAAGAAAAGAATATTTCTTCAATGCAATTAAAATGGATTACTTTTTGCAGTTTCTTAATTTAAGTAAAGGCACATGCTTAATTTTCCATTTTTGGAGTTGAGTTGAGATTCCGCAGCAACAGTACTGGTTCCTGTTCAGATCTTTCAGGCTGGAATGAAGGGAGCAAGGGGCTTATACTTCTTATTGACATGACAGGAAGAGTCAGGCTCTGCTGGAGGACTCATTCCTAATGTCTGTGGTGACAACTTAGAAATACCTTCTCTGGCTTACTTGGGTGCCACTCTCATTGGGAGACGGCCACAGAGTGACTCTTCTTTACATAGCATGCCAGCACTAAAGGATGATGCAATGAATTTATAGATAATAGGGAGCCTTTGGTAAAATTAAATTGGAATCTCATGGCCCAATCTACTATGTTTTCGAAAGGCTTTGTGAGTAGTAGACCCATATTAGTAACAACGGCTGACATTTATGCATACTTACCATCTGTCATTCATTTTTTTGAAGGTCTTTATGGCATCGACACTTTTAATCTTCTACTTCTTTTACCATACTGAGAACAGACAGGGAGGGGTTGCAAGGCTAAGTTGTGAAGTCAGTACATAGAGAAGACAGAGTTTGAACCCAGGCAATTTGATTTTACGCTGTTAGGTTGTCTGACCTGTGTTTATGTAGGATTGATGCATTGCGTCAACTTGAGCAGTTTAGTTCAGTGACTTAGGAGGGGAGCCAGGGTCCTTGGCAAACATCCTCATCCTGTGCAAGAGGAGGGTGTGGAGATGCTGTGAGTGCTACATATACCAGCCCTGCAGGGTGTTAGCCTGCTTACAGTGTGAGGGAGGAAAGGAGGCTTGTTGTCCCTCACGTTTTGCTTTTGCTGCTTTGCTGTCTTCTGCCACCTTGAACTGTTGCCCCTGTGCTGTGCCACCCTGCCTTGGAGCCAGCTGGTAATGGACTGAAACCTCCACAAACTGAGCTACCTTTGTTTCTTTAATTTTGGGTGTTGGGTATTTTGTCCCAGTCACAAGAGAAAAGTAAGCAAGACACAGGCAAAGCTCTAACTCCCACAGTGACTAGACTAACAGGTCAGGTCTTTGTAGGTGATGCAGTCATAAGGTGAAACCCTTCAAACATGGCATTAGGGCCCTTGTCCAGAAGCCTGAGGAGATTTCTCCCCACATGAGGATGCTGCAAGGTGGCACCTGTGAACCAGATTGTGGATTCTCACCTGTCGCTGAGTCTGCCAGTGCCTTGATCTGGGACTTCTCATCTTCCAGAACTATGGGAAATCAGTTTCTGTTGTTTATAAGCCACTTGGTCTGGAGCATTTTGTTACAGCAGCCTGAATAGGCTAAGACACATGCACAGCAGTTAGTGCAGGTGGAAATCCTCGAGGGATGGATGCTGAGCACAGTGACGAGTGGGCCAAGTTCAGGACAGGTTCGGAAGGCTGGATGGACAGTGACCAGGGAGACGGGAGGGAATCAAGGGGAAATGTCGAGTGTAGGATGTTGTCGGCTCCCTAGCGTAGTCCCAGTCTCCCTTCATGGGCACAGTGGCTGTTGGACTTCCCAGGAGCTGGGAAATCTAGACTGGGATTCAAACCCAAGCTCCTTGCCTTCCTAACAGTGTGAGAGGAGAGAAATGAATGGCCGTAGCTCTCTCAGTCCTGGTGTTGTCTTGTATGAAGCGAGAAGAGTAGATGTGACCATACTTTGGGGAGCTCTTGCTGTCGGTTAAGGTTCTGCTCTGTGGATACACTGCGCTCTGTCATCCACACGCGAATTGCTGACCGCCTGGATTATTTTCACTGTGGGCTGTTGTGAACACCGCTGTCACTAAAGGGGTTAATTCTTGTTACGTGCTTGGTACCCATAAACCTCTGGGTATGTGGAGGTCTCTAGAGAAGGAAGCTGTTCTCCTTAATACTTACAGTATGACTTGGACCAGTGACACTGCACAGTGAGCGTAGGGCCACGTGGTGACAGCTTCAGCAGTAGCTCTTTTTCTTACCCCTGACTGAAAGATGCAGGTATGTAGAGCCTGGTACCCAGTAGGTGCTCAGGAAATACTGGGGGGATGAGGTCTTTGGTGCAAACCTGTATTTTGGTTGGGCAGTCTAGCACCCCATGCCTGTCCCGAGGTGGGCTTTCTCAGAAGGCGTGAGGGATACCTTGGCCACTTAAACTTGCTGTGCCTGTGTATCTTGATCATTGCTTTAAAAGACTTTGGGGATGGGGCATGCCCTGGACATAACGGAAAGGCCAATTACCAACCAAATTATATTCCATTAGGTGTTCATATTTTATGACCCCCTGATAGTCCTTCATTTAGATAGTTCTGTTTTCTATAAATTAAATTGAGTGGCAGAATGTGTATGCAATGAAGACTCCATCCCAGAAGTGATGGCTGCAGCTGTGCTCATTATTGCATTAAGCACCTGTTAAAAGAAATAAATGAAATGAAGCCTTTCTTTTCTGAGTAATATAGCTTAATATATTCGGTGTCTTCAAAGTAAAATATGCTCAGAGAGGTCTTTCAAAGTGCTATGCAGGGCTACTGTTGGCGTATTTCTAGGTATGGTTTGGTAATGGAGAAATCTAGGAAAGATCCATGTATTTAGAGTGTTTGCTATATGTAAGATCCATGTATGTAGAATATTTGCTGTGTATTTGGCTAAGTGAGCTAGTTAGCATATGTAAAAATATCCGTGTATGGATCAAATGTACACTAAGCGTTTTGCTGTGATTTATTTGTACCTGCAGATCTTTGCTATGACTGATGTTTTTAACCTTACCTCAGTCTTGCGTCCTTGCTTTTTCATAATTCTTTCAGTGCTGTGTTTTTCTGGGCAGTCTACAGGTCAGAGCAGGCAGTGAGATATGAGTCTGGTTATTGGTTTGTAGTTGTATCATTTTGGTTACTTCTGTCCCTTTGGAACTTCAGTTTTCCTGTTTGTGAAAGAGGGAAGGAAGAGTAATACCAGACTTACTGGATTGTTCTAGGTTGGGTTATTGTTTTAGTTACTTTTTACTCGTTGCTGGGACAAATACCCAACACCCAAAATGAAGGAAGGAAAGGTTTATTTAGCTCACAGCTACTGGAGGTTTCAGTCCATATTCGGCTGACCCAAGGCTGAGTGGAACAGGGCAGAGAGCATCCAGTTCGTGGCAGCAGAACAGCAACAGTCGCGACAGAGGCAACCGACCAACCAGGGCAGCAGAGAGTAACAGCGTGAGTCTGTCTCTCTGTCTCTCTTTATGTTACATTCAGGCTCTCCGCCTCAGCCTATCTGCCTTAGGCTACACCCATAATCCCAGAAGGACTCAGACCCATAATCCCATCAGTACTAAAACATATAATCCCAGGGGATCATGAGTCAAGTCTCAAACTCTAGAAGTCCCCGCTCCATGATTGCGTGAGGCTTTGTGGGGACAACTAGACATAAACCATAATAGTTATTAAAATTTGTTTGATACTTTTTTTTTCTGTAGAAAGGTCATAACAAAATTTGATTGTCACTGACAACGTTAGAGAGTGTCGTATTAATTGAGTGTTGGTCAAATTGATTATTACTATTAAAAAGCCTTTAGTAAATTTTAGTTAAAAAATGGATTTTTACTTACATTTTTTTCTTCAGTAGCAGAGATTAAATTTAACTGTTTTATTGGCCATTTGAATATCCTCTTTTGTGGACTTTATTACCCATCGTGTGGAGGTGTGATTAACCTACTGTACAACTAATGTCGGTTGGTAGGTTTTAGTATATTCACAGAGCTGTGCAACTCTCACTCCAGGCAGTTTTAGAATATTTTTCTTTTTTTTAAAAAAAAAATTAATTTGGTACAAGGTCTGCAGTTCAGACTCGTAGTGATCCCCCATCTCAGCCTCCCCGGTGCCGGGATTACGGGCGTGCATTACCGTGCCTGAGTTTGGTGGCCACCATAGTGCATTCACAGTTCCGTGGTACCAGGGATCGGACCCAGGTCCTTGTGCTTGCTGTTGAGCTATCTCCCCAGCCCTAGGACATTTTTCATCTTCTGAGTTTCCCAAACCCCTGTGCTCATGCTCAGCATGACTGTGTTCTCTCCACCTCTGTACCCCCAGAGCCGCTGGGCTCAGGGCATCTTCCTTCTATCTCTATGGATTAGCCTGTTCTGGACATTTCACCTAAATCGAGTCAGACAGCGCGTGACTCTTGGTGGCTTTTCGTTAGCAAAGTGTTCAGGGTCTCTCCGTACGGTGGGGAGCTCTTGCTGTCGGTTAAGGTTCTGCTCTGTGGATGCGCTGCGCCCTGCTTATCCACACACCAGCTGCTGACCGCCTGGATGGTTTTCATCGTGGGCTGTTGTGAGCACCACTGCCATGGATGCTTGTGTACGTCTTTGCATGAGTGGATGTGCTTTTGGGGGGCTAACACCTGCTGAGTCACACGGTAACTCTGGGTTTAAGTCTCTGAGGGTCACCATACTGGTTTCTATGGTAGAATTGGGGTTTAAGTATTTTTCTTACAGATGGCTATGGTTGGTACATGAGGGGTTTCAGATGGTGTCCGATTTATTGAATACATTCAATCTCCTTGCTTTTTAATATTTGTTTTACAGATTTTATGTAGGTGAATCTATTTCATCTCTTACCATTTTTCTATCACTTTTAAGAATTTATTAATGTGTATTAGTTATACAGAGTGGTGTGTTTTGCTTTAGCATAATATGCACGCATACAACATCCTTTGCCTGTCCTCCCTGGTACCTCTGCACTCCTTTGAGTCCCTCTTCTGCTCTAGTAGTCTCCTTTCTACGTGCCTGTCATCTCTTTGAATTTTTCCAGAAATTCCACATATAGGAGAAAACGCGACATGGGACTTTCTGAGTCTGGCTTCTTTTGCCTGACATTGTGATCTCTAGTTCAGTCCTCTTTTTTTTCCCCCTGCAAATGATGTGATTTTGTTCTTCTTTATGGCTGACTATGAACACACTCCACGTTTTCTTTATCCATTCATCTGTTGACAGGCACCCAGCCTGTTCCTGAAGCTTAGTGGCTGTGAATTGTGCTGCAATAAATGGTGTGATATGCAGGTGTCTCTATCCTGTGCTGGCTTTCATTCTTTCAGGAATTATGAGGAGAGGCGTAGCTGGATCAAATGGTGGCTCTATTTTTCATTTTATGAGGAGCCTCCATTCTGATTTCCATAGTGGCTGCACAAATTTACATTAGAAGATTGAAACTAGATCCTTATCTCTCACTCTCCTTAAAAATCAATTCAAAAATGGATCAGAGACCCAAGTGTTTGACCTGAAACTTTGCAACTGCTGGAAGAGAACACAGGGGAGACCCTGGAGGTCATAGTCACAGGCAGGGGCTTCCTGAACGTGATTTCATCACTTCTACGTTTGCAAGTGTCCTGGCACCCAGGGATGGGCTGACTGTGATGCAGAGTAAGATATGGCTAAGCTTCGGCTGGACGAGTGTTGGTGCGGAGTGCGAACGACTTTAGCCTAGCTGAGTGGTGGCTGCAGTGTGGGCTGTGCCGGACCTTGGGTAGGCAAAGGCTGGTTGCATAGTGAGATGTAGATGAGCTCATCCAAATGATGCCAGCCACTGCTTCTGTATTGGGGCCCTTGGGCCCAGACTTGTAAAAAGGCACAGTGGTTCATTGGAATTTTTTTTTTAAAAAAAAATGTTAACCATAGAGGAGTTGCAGCTGGCCCCAAAGCCAGCTAGCTGCCCCCAGCGAGGGCTCTCTTGGGTTGGACATGGTTGGGGTGGGACTTCTTTGCCCCAGCCTGCTTTGCAGTTGCATATTTTGCTTTCTTGAGGCAGTAATCAGAGGTCAGTTGGTCCCCAGAGCACTCCTTAAACAACAGGGTGGATGCCAAGATCCCCTCAGTCCCTGATGGGTGTTGGTGTTTTAAAATCTCCTTGCTGTGGCTGTCCTGTGCCCCCCAGTCCTCTTTGGAAGCATCTGGCATCTGCCCCGGCCTTTGTCTTCTGAATCCTCTCTGGCTTCTTGTTGCCTCACTGCTCCAAACCTAGTTTACAGAACTTAGGTCTCAATGTGATGTTGATGTTGGACCGACTGCTGTGTTCGACTTCGGAGATTGAAAACTGTCTTCTGGCCACGACGGAACCAGCTGCACTTCATTCATGTTGAAGCAAATGTACTGTTAGATCCTGAAGGTAGTCCGATGTGTTCCTTTTGAATTCTTCTATTTCTCAAGGGATGCGGTCACAGTAGTTTGTGGACCTTTCTCTGCTGTGAGCCTGACACCTGGCCCATTTGCTTGCCCTCTCGTAGCAGGTGTGTCCAGTCCACAACCCCCTGGACTGCGTAATTCTGTGTTCCTTAACTGTGTTTTTCATAACTTGATTTTGTGGTACTTGAGCTGTGTTGGGGGCAATAGAAAGCTGTGTGGGGGAAGAGATGGCGGAGTCCCTGACTGTCTCCATGACTGCCACGTGCAGAGGCAAAATCCAAGTGTAGCAGGTGTTGTGTGTGCTTGTGCAGCTTAGCAAGTAGCAAAATAGCAATTACTGTAATAGCATTTCAGCCTGTCTACACGAGTGTGTGCCCCGGCACGGGACAGGTGTATTGTTATAAGCAGACCTGCATGTCTTCTTGCTTTAATTATTAAGCTTGAGCAACCACTTCCATTGCCCAGGGATATTCCAGTCACTAAAACAAGGCCAAATAGCCCACTAGTTTTATATTTATGTTGCTTGTTTTTTGAAATGTTAAAATAAAAAAGTTGAAGTTTTGTTACTTGTATTCAGCTATACTACATATGTTATACAAACCTCATGTCAGTTTGTCTCCATTCTTTCCAGCGCAGACGGGCCAAGAGGTTGGATACCCACATTCCTGGGCAGTGGTGGCAAACTTGTGGCACACATATTGTTTTTCCTTTTAAGACAAAAAAAAAAAAGTTATTATAGGAGTATTGTTTCTGAACTGAAACTTTGGTGCTCAGGTTAATGGCAGTGTTGGCACTTTGTGATGAACATGTGGGTTTTGGTTTGCAGTTTGAGCACTGGGTCTTTAAAAGGTTTTCTGTCACTGCTGTACAGTAAGAGAAAAGCTAGGAGGACTTGAATCACTTATGCAAGATTTGTGTAGTTTTTCCTCCTTGTATAGCATAATCAATAGGGAACTAATTCAAGCAGATTGTGAGGAGCTGCATTCATCCTATTTCATATTGCTAACCAGTTGGCCTGGCTCCATTTCTTCATGAAATTTCTTTTCTCTCAGTGGAGATGACCTCTTTAGTAGATGTTAAATGCTGTTTATGCCGTGATCTCGTTATAGCACATCAGTGGAGCTTTCAATCCCTGTGTTCTCTTCCTTGGCTCTGTCTCCTCACGCCTATCCTAGCAGCATGCCGTGTTACATGTTGTAAATATTTTAGTACTGACGGTACTGCTTATTTTTTAATTGATCTTATACTGGAAGATTTTATTTCCTGTTCCTCCCCTTGGGATCGGGAGTTGAATTGCATCTCTCCGAAAATGTAACCTGGGGAAGTCATGATATTGTTCATGGGGCTTTGTTTCTGGAATTTTCTGGAATAAGAAAGGGACAGCTCATTTTCTAGATATCTTTCTTTTTTTTTTTTTAATCTCTGAGGGTACTTTACAGTTGTCCTTTATAGGATATATATATATATATATATATATATATTTATATATCTGCTATATCTTATTAAGACCATTTTTAGGTAATATGTAGATTTTGAGGCTACTGTATAAATCATATTTTACAAGTGGCTATTGCTTGCATATAGGACAGTAATTTTTAAAATGTTTATTTTATACCTTGCCCCTTTATTACAAGCTGATTTTTATTAAATGCTTATCTTTCCTGTAATTCTATTGTCTTTTAACACATGAAATCATAAGCCTTCTAGAAGTATATTTTTAAATTGATGGATAAGAAGATATATAGTATTACAGTGAGATGGAGGGGTGAGATCTCACACGTGCAAGATAGGGTGACTCTAGCTAGCCAGGCTTTCTTGTCTTGCCTGTTTTGATCCTTACAATCCTCACTTCTTTTGTTACTCCATTGCTTTTCCTAGGTAGCCTAGGGCAAATGGTACCCCACTATCAATACTCCTCTCACTCTACCTGCTCCCGGTTTTATTTCTCTTCCCAGTTCTTTGACATCCCATATGGAAATTTAAACATTTCTGTGGTCTCCCAGCAGTATGCAGCTCCCCAGGTTTAGGACTTTTGTCTATTTTTTTGCCACTGAATTTCTGGATACAGCACCTTGTGTTATGCTTCAATAAATTTTTGTTGAGTGGTTGAATCTTCTCATTATTTTGGAGTTGTAGATTAATTAATCTGAGCCTAGAGGTCTGAAACTTGAAGAGCTCTCCCTGTCTTATCCTTTATGATTAGAAGAGCCTACTCTTTGTTGGAGTTGGTGGGACAAATTAGGTTTTGAGTAGCTGTAGTTGACTCTTGTTATTCATGGATCTCATTATCTACAGTGATGCTCTATGAAGTTGTCCTCAGGAGTAGTTAGGGAAAATGGAACCGTTGCTTCTGGAGGAAGTGCTGCATTTTTCTCACTCAGCACAGCATTTCTGTCAGCCGTCGACTAACCCTGCTTTAGGTGTATTTCTAATGATGCCTTATTTGTTGAATCCTGTGGATCGCTCACTTCGAACCCAAAATGAGCAGGACTTTAATTCTGCCTGAGGAAAGCTCGTCTGGCCCAGGTATTTCCTCCTGAAGTGCATCCCATCCTCACACACTGAGGGATGCGAGGCAGTGCTTCGGCTCTGCACTTGCGGCCCGTTCCATTAGTGACCTCCAACAGAAAGCACGAAGTGTGAGAGGCGAGGCACTAGACGGGTGTGCAAAGGACATTTGTGACAGTAGGGGAGCTCACGCTGAACTGCTTGCCTGGCTGGCCTCTGCCGAGCATTGCCATCAGTGACACAGAGTCTTTTTGAGTGAGTGTCTGCAATGCCCTAAAAGTACTGATTTTGGGGTGAAATTATTATTATTTTTTAGAGAATTGCAAGTAACAAATTAGCAAGTACCAAATACGTGAGTGATGGTCAAGTGTAGTTTGGTGTCCGGTGGCGTCTTTTCCAGGGGGTAGAGTGGCCTTCTGTGCGGGATGCTTCAGTTTGAAATGACTCAGTGCTACCCACCACTTCTACGGTGCCGAGTTCCTTTTGGAAGGAACTGTCGTGCCAGTGTGGCTTCTTGGGTTTTCAGCTCATCGTTGTGCTCTGCTCCCTCCTCTGGGGCTCACATCCGTGGAAGCCCAGTTCCTTCCCATAATCCCATTCTTCCTTAGCTGCTTTCTTCCCTCTCTTCTTGGGATCCTCTCTGCTTGGGCGGCCAGAGTGTCTCCCTGGAGACTGTTGAAGTTCATTTGGGCCACCTCTGAGTGACAGATGTAGACTTTGAACCTTACAGAGTTCTGAGTTTGCTTTTCTGTAGTTGGATTCCCAGCACGGAGTCCCACCTCTGAGTCACTGGGGGCTTTTACAAAGTCGGGTGACTGTGACCTCTTCCTAGGCTTAGTGCTTCAGTAGGCACAATGAAGAGATGTGTTTAGGGAGATCCCGATCTACAGGGGTGGGAGTTGAGAGCCATTTGTTTCCAAAGCCTCAGCAAGATGGCATTAATTTAAAATGATCACCATTGAGTTTTAAATCTTTTGTTTAACATGTCCTGATTGTATGTATTTATGGGGTATGGTGTAATCGTTGAACACAAATATATAGACAATTGTAAACTGGCATTTTATCGCTCTCCATTTCTTTTGTGTTAATGTTGTTGTTTTAATTGCACATTTATTTTTATGACCACATCAATTTTATGGCTTTGTATGCTGGATATTCATTTGGATATATTCACGTCCGGGTTCTCTCTGTTGCCCTTCATACTGCCTTGCATTTCCAGCTTTCAGTATGGGACACTTTCCCTTCTTTCCAAAGAATCCCTCTGGTTTTGTTGGTGACATGTGCGCGCTAAGGCTCGTGCCTGAGAGCTGTGGTTCTCGTCTCTTCCTAGCTTGGCTTCAGGTGACGTCACACTGCTAGCTCACAGCCAACCGCGATGGCAGTGTTTCCACCGCAGAGATAAGGACCTTGAAGTCGGGGCATTATTCTGTGGTCATTCCTCCGTGGTCATGCGTTCGCCAGCGCATCGCTGGTGGCAGCTTTTCTGAGTTGCTGTGCGTCTCAGAGTGTGTTTATTGTAGTTCACTGCAGAAGGCTATTTCCACAGAGCAAAGGACTCTGACTTTTCTATTTTCTTTCAACAACTGTATTGTTATTGTTGGGGACTGAACTATCACTTTTATTGCTGCTTGTGCTCTTCTCTTAGAATAATGCAACTGTTTTTCCTCCTCTGCCTACTTTTGAGAATTCCTTTGTGCTTTTAGCCTTCATTTTGCTTGAGATCTGTGCAACTTGATGTTCACTTTAGTTCTAGAAGTTCTTGGTCATTATATCTTCATGTAATGCTTCTGTTCTTTGTTCCTTTTCTGGGACCCTTATCACATATATGCTTGAACTTGTTTGCTGTGTTCCTTGTGACTTCTGTGTTTTATTTTGTACCTATACCCATTTTGGCTTCCTGTTTTTGCATAGGTATTTTCCTTTAACCCGTCTTTTTCACTTCACTAATCCACATGAGCTTAAAATGCTTTATTACTTGTTTACTGAATGCTTTCTTTCAGCTCTTGCGTGTTTTTTTGTTTGTTTGTTTGTTTCAGGTTAGATTTTCTTGGTCAAGATGCCCCCTCTGATGATCTGTTTCGCAAGATTAAAATGCAGCAGCTCCGAACTCCAGTACTTAGTATCACTGGTGGGTGTAATATATAAGCCTTGGCCCTGCTTCTCAGGTGTCTGCTGAGTTCTGATTGAATGCCGGGTATTTATTGAGCTCTTGGATGGGGCTCCCTTCTTTCCCAGAAGATCCGCCAGTGTCATCTCTTGAGCAGATGTGTCCTGTCAGATAGGGAAGAGGCACCTCACTGCGTCTCAGAAACTCGGGCTGGAGTTTAGTCTTTCTAAGACTGCCTCTGGCGGCCCCTTTTTTTCCTTGTAAAGGAGCACCATGAGTGTTTGTTTTTGCCCTCGCAGGTCCTAAACTCCAGAGTTTATTTGCCCAGCGCTGTGAGCTTCCTGAAAGTTAAGCTGAGCTTTTCTTCCTCTCCTTGCTCACTACTTCAGAATCCCATCTTTTTTTAAAAAACTTTTTACGTCAGACTCATAGTGATCCTCCCGTCTCAGCCTCCCCAGCTCTGGGATTACGGGTGTGCACCACCACGCCCAGGTTCGCGGCACATCCCGGGTTCTGGGGCAGCAGGGCATGTGGTACCGGGGACTGAACCCAGATCCTTGGGCTTGCCAGGCAGGTGTTTAGACTGCTGAGCTATCTATCTCCCCTGCCCAGAATCCCACTATTTTTTTTTTAACTAAGAATTGAGAAACAGGGCTACTGTCTGTTTTCTTTGTCTTTCTTCTATTCTTGCTTTTGAAGCCTCCGAGTTTGGTTGCCCTCTGTGGGTGCTGCCGGCAGCTTTTGTCGTCCCCGCTTTATGGGCTGTCAGGAGCTCTCCTGGTATGGCCTATGCTGCTTGCCTTTCTGTGTTTCTGCCGGGCTCTTCAGCATCTGACTGTATGCATACAGTTAAGCCAGGCCTGCTGGAGCAGCCCTGTGATCCCGGTGCTGTGGGAGGCAGGAGCAGGAGGGCTGCAAGTTG
>PVKN010011308.1:0-5000 GCA_004027915.1 Capromys pilorides | reverse complement strand
TCGCCCCCCCCCCCATGTGTCTTAATCATCTGACGTTTGTCTAGCACTGAGAGTTAAGTGAATGGGTTCAAGAGTACCCATGTGGGTTTTAAATGGCAGAACTAGGGTGCAAATTGTGCCTCTGCCCCCCAAACTTGCACAATTTCATTTATATCTGGTTGTCTTCCTAGACTCACCTGCTAGTGTGAACTTGGGTTTTCTGTGTACAAAACGCTGGCACTGGGCTGGGGGCTGGGGGCTGGGGTGCTAGTGCCCCCTGTGGCCTGCTTTCAGAGGGTGCTGAGTGTTGTGATGAAGGTGGATACAAATAGCGTGTTTGGATTCAACACTGTTTCCTAAGAATTTGGGAAAAGCTTTTGGTGCCGATGTCTGAGACTTCAGATTTGAGCCAGGGCTTCCTGAAGGAGCTAGGACTGGCATCAGTGGGGACAGAGAAGCCAGGAGTATGTGTGTGAAACTAATGAGCTTGGCAGGAGGGCTGCATGTGGGGTACCGGGCACTGTCCTGGCAGGTGCTGTGGGTTGCAGGTGGCTGTGGTTGCAATTGTGCTTCTTCTGAGTGAGGAGTGTTTCTTTGGCCTGAGAAGCTGTGAGGGGAACAGAGTCAGTCCTGATCCTAGAGGAGTCATTCCAGAGGGCAAGTACCCACCCTGGTGCCACCGGCTGCTGTCCACCATGGCCACTGCTGCTTCAGACAGTGTCAGTAGCAGTTGCCTAGCACTGGTCGGCCCCAGGATGTCTTTTCTCATCTCCCCCCCCCCCAGGCCCCCTGAAGTACAGTATTGTTAAGTCTCCCTTTCATAACAAGACTCTGAGGTGTGAAGAGGGTAGGCACACACCTCAGGCCCAAAGTGCAGATGCTTCCAGCCCGAATTTGAACCCAGATATCTTTGACGCCAGATGCTGAGCTCTGCATGCTGGAGTCTCAGCTAGGAATGCAGAAAAGGAAAATGATGGGTGATTTCCTTGAAACATGACCTTTCAGTTCTGTTGCTTATATTTGAAGGACAGAGACATGTTTCTGCGTCAGGAAAATCAAGAGCACGTATGGGGTAAGGGGCCAGCTACCAGCTGCTGTCCGCTTTGGGGACTTTACCAACTCCAGAGGAGCAGTGATGTTGAGCTCTAGCCGTTTGTCGCCATTTTGGAGCATAGCTCACCGCTAGACTTCATTAATAATTTATTTTTTTCATTTAATTTTTTTTCATCTTAAAGGGAAGCTGGGAATCTGGATTTTGGGGTGAAAACTACAAGCTTTTAACTGCCACTGGGTTTTTTAAACAGCAGAGCCAGCAATAATGGGTACAGACGGAAGCCCGGGTCTTGTCTGCACTTCTGGCTGAGGCCCTACTGGCAGGCCTCTCCCTGCGGCCCTGCGGCTCCCTTGCCATGCACACCCTGGAGAGCCCCTTCCTGCCCCCCACGGTGCACATCTTGGTGCCAGGGGATGCTCCTGCCTAGGCTGTCAGGGCCAGAAATCCGGTCATTCCCAGTCTGTCTCGGGCACTTGGCCTTCTGTGCCCTACATTCTTGGGGTTGTTTCCCTGGTTTTCAGTGCCAATTTAGCGCAGTCAGAGGACTCAAGAACACTTGAGAAGGTGCAGTGAAAATTGCTCGGAATCCACATTTTAAAACTCTAGCTGTAAGAGGAGGACAAGAGGTCACTCCTGGAGCTGATGCCAGAGGGAACATTTGAGGCACATTGGAAGAAGCCCCTTTCTTCCTGCAGTGCAGTTCATTCCTGGATTTTCGGCTCCTGGGATTATAAAGTCAGCTCTCCTCAGGTCAGTGGAGTAGGATAATTTTGTGTCATTTTTATAACACCCTGAGCCCATGCTACTGGTCAGACAGAGTGGCTCTCAGGCCCCGCCATCTGCAGGCACTGTGAGGGTGGAGACTCACTGCGCACAGTCACAGCCCAGCACTCTCTCCACGCGCCTGGTGGCAGTTGGCCGCGTCTCCAGAGCCAAAGGAAGAGGGAAAGTCTTGGGAACAGATCTAGTCTTGTGAGGGGTGTTCTCTTTCCATCGCACTCTTCAATTGCAGCCAGTTGTGTATGTGAGCTACAGTTGCAGATATGCAGGTGTCGTTCAGAGCACTGCGTAGGCATCATGTCCTCTGACACCGTAGCGGTTCTATAAGGGCTGCTTTTATTATCCTCCTTCTACAGACCACAAACTCAAGCCTGGAGAAGGGTATGGTATGCACGCGGCTTTCCCAAGCCCCCATAGCTAGTTAGCTAGTGCGTGGGCTTCAGTTCTGCAGCCCCAGGACTCCTGAGTCCAAGTCTTTGCCAAAGGGTATCTGAGTGTTCCAATGGGTCTCCTTTGACTCTGGCTTACAAGGTCCCTAATGGCCCTAGGGTGCTGACAGATTTTCAGTGGGTACAAATGGTGCTGCCTATTACAATGGGATTTAGATTCTGAGATCTCACTTAAAAATTGTTAGGGCCCTGCATTGAGACTGTGGGAACCTTGGAGGTATCTTGGGTCTTCTCAGCAGAGTAGTATCTATGCCTGCCTCCTAGAGAGGTTGTGCAGGAAGTATCCTGAAGCATCTGGTTCACAGAAAGGCCTGCAGTGTGGTGGGGTTATGAGCCCGGTGTCTGTTGTTCCTCTGGAAGGTAGGGGGTTCACATATCTGTGGCACCAGAGAGTCTACTGAGTGCAGAGAGGGTGTGGGAGACCCTGTGCTGCTGGTCTTACCACTGGGCTTGTGGCTGTCACACCAGGAGAGCTGCAGGGGTGTCTAGAACCATACCTTTCCTGTTCATGGCGGAGCGTGCTGCTTTCTACAACCGAGATAAAGCTCCTGCTGAGCCACTTGTCCACACTGGGTGCTGCTTTAAGTGGAGCAAGTATCTTGTGCAGACATTTTGTCAGGCTTTTTGTCTGGGGTTCTTTGATCCAGACTTAAAAAAGGATTTTTATACATTGTGGCTTCTTTTGGATTCTTTCTGTCTTGTGAAACAAAGAGGTTTTAGGAAACTGGTAGGATAACACCTTCTGTTTTGTGAGCTACATCACAAAGTCTGTGTCTTTCTATAATGGTAGGTTCTACTGCTTAGAGCAGAAGAATTGAGTTTGGCTGTTAAATTATTTCCTGCCTATTTTATTGAGGGCTTAAGATGGTACCTGAAAGTTTGCCTACTCTGAAGTTAATATTCAATATATTTGAATGAAAACAAACATGGGGATATATTGCTAAATGAATACTTTGTGATTTGGGCCATCCATCCATCAATCTATCCATACATCCATGCATCTGTGCATCCATCCATGCATCCGTCTATCCATCTGTCCATTACAACAGATAGTGTATAGCTTACGAGGTTCTATTTTGGGGATGTATTACCAAGAATTAGGTGTAACAATAACAAAGTGAATGTGCGCATGAAAACATTCACCCACCCGTCCATCCACCTGTCCACCCCCACACCCACCCATGTATCCACTCTGTTATTTGCATAAGCCAAAGCTTTTGCTATTGCTATTGATGCTTAGTGGCATCTCTGGGTGAGTCTAGTAAATAGCCATGCTACCTGCACTTGAATTTTGGGTCCACCATATACTACTTGTGTGACTTGGGGAGCTTTTCTTGATAGTCCCTAGCCTCTGTCTTCTCAACTGTGAAGATCAAGAAATCAGGATCTGTATCCAATTTTTTAAAAGAGTTGAATAACACAGTGCACTTGGAGCACAGAGCTGTGCACCAGCAATGTGTGTAGCATGTGGTGATGGTGGCGAAACCTTGCCCATAGCTCTGATTAGTTCTGTAGGCTGTGGTCTTAAGGTGGAATTGCTGATCAAAAACCATGACTGTTTCAAAGGTTTTTAAAATGCATTGCCACTTTGCCTCCAGGAACGTTGTAAATGTTACTGTATATCTTCCTCATAGTAGATGGGAATGCCACTGTACCTGAGCATCTGCCATTGCCCATCAGTTTTCCTCATTTTTTCAACTTTCATGAAAAGTGCCAACTCATTAGTCTAATTTCCTATGCTTTTGTCACTTGTGAATTTAAATATCTCCTATTTGTTTACTTGTCATTTCATGTCTTTTTCTCATATTTCTTTTTCAGAACCTTTTCTATTAATGTGTCTGTCTCCCTGGAACATTAAAAAGTATCCCAGTTTTTAAAAAATGTATTTAGTACAGGGTCTACAGGGTCTCACTGTATAGATTGGACTCATAGTAATTCTCCTGTTTTTAGCCTCCCAAGAGCTAGAATTACAGATATGTGTCACCATGCCCAGTCTCAATTGCTGTCTCAGTGTGCCCCAGGGGTGGGGCCAGCCCGGCATGCTGGGAATCAAACCTGGCCACCATGCTTTGCTAAGCAGGCACGTTAGGTTAGTCCACTGAGCTATCTGGCTGGCCCCATCCTGAGATTCAAAATAACTTTATCTGTCATATGTTGCCAGTGTTTGTTGCATAGTTTTTCCAAATCTAGATTATGACTCTTTGATATCCCAGAACTTTTAAAAAAATTGTCTAGCAATGCCATTACACTTCTCTGTAAAGACCTCTATCCTTCAGTCACGTATGTATGCGAATCTACTATTTTCCTATGTAATTCTTAAGTTGAGCAGGATTCGTGTTTGTCGATGGTGTGAAATAGGAATTCCACAGTTTTCCATTGATTGACTACTGATTCAGACCCGCTTCACTGAACCTAGACTCTCAGCTGCCGTTGTACCATATACGAGGTTGTGGTCTCTGTGCATGTACGGAGATCAGTAAATATGATGTGCGTGTAGGCATTTTTCTGAGCTTAGTGCAGGTCCACGTTTGTCTGTAGAAATGTACAAGCCCTTCATTGTAACTGTACGCTAACAAGCGATAGTACAAGTCCTAAATTCATTTTTTGTTTTTTAAATGACTTCTGGTCTATTTCTGCTTCTTCTGTACTTAAAATAAATTTGTCAAGTTTAAAAAATCCAGATGGGATTTTGATTGAAATTGCTTTTAAGTTTAAAGTTGATTTTGAGAAAATTAACA
>PVKN010011307.1:0-21775 GCA_004027915.1 Capromys pilorides | reverse complement strand
TGAAGAAGAAATGATATGTTTCATCTTGTGGAAAACAGAAATCTAAAAATTTTACCTGTGTTTCTGTGACAAAAATATCTATACTGCCTAAAAGAACTCTCATGTGATTCATATCAAGAAAATGTTACATCAAACACCCCTTTCACGATTATTAGAATAACTGTTCTATGTACTTTTTTGATGTAGAAGAGGCAAGTTTTAAGAAAAACAATTTTTGTGCCTTCCGACTGAGTGTCAACACTGAGATTCTAAGGGAGTGTGCAGAACAGCAAGGGTTATTGGTTTATTGCGGTAGGCAGCTAGTTTACTTCCTGAAGCATTTTTTCTATTTCCTTATCCCAGTTCTCATCCCGCTTGTCCGACTCTGTGACCACCTCGTACTCCTGAAGCTCCTGCTGCAGTTCTTTCTCCCAGTCGGCAGAATCCCCTACAAGAAACAAAAGGCAAGAAAGTTATGTTCTGAATTCATAATGCACTGTTAACAGCTCAATCTTTGTTTTTGACACAGGGTCTCACTGTGTAGTTCAGATGAGCCTTGAACTCATAATGTGAGGCAGCAATGCTCCTGCCTCAGCCTTACAAGTGCTGGGATTACAGGCATGTGCTACAACAGCCAGCTTAACTTTACTTTTTACATAGTCAGTGTGACTGACTGTGATGGTGTATAACTATAATCCGAGCACCAGGCCATATAGTAAGTTCAAGGCCAGTCAGAATTATAGTGAGAGAGGCTGGGGAGATAGCTCCGTGGCACAAGTGCCTGCCTGGCAAATACAAGATCGTGAGTTCGAACTTCAGTCCCGCAAAAAAGAAAAAAAAAAAAAATTATAGTGAAACCCTGACTCAAAAAACAAAAACAATCAAACAGAAAGTGAATGTACACTGGGAATACAATTTAGTGTTCAGTGCGCATCAGGCCTTGGGTCTCATCCCTAGCATGGTGCATGCATATGCACTGTGTGCATATATACAACTCTTAAGCTTAGTAGCTACAGAAAAAGCCAAACCAAAATGCTTTAATTTTGCTGCAGCAGTGGGCTTGAGAACAGGTACTATGGAAAGTCTCCCATGCTTTCATAGAAAGCAACTGGTCCAGCAAAGGCTCTGACTCATCCTGATGGTCAACACTGACAGAGAAGCTCAGAGGCTCTGTGAATGGTTTCAAGATAAACCCTGAGGAGACTTAGCTGACTGATAGAGAGGGAGAGGTTAATTTTAATTAACACAGGGAAATAGCTCAGGAGAATAAGCGCTTGCCTGGCAAACGCAAGGACCTGAATTTAATCCCCGGTTCCCGGAAAAAAAAAAAAAAAGTTAATTGCCTTGAGGGAAAAATCTAAAGGCTTGTTTCAGTGCCAATTGTAATGGGGGCAAGGAGAGGGGTTAAAAAAACAATGCTATAGTAACAACCTAGATATCAGAAGGGTCACCAGATTTTGACCCTTTCTAGCAGTTTCTAGTTACACTAGTAGCTGTGCGCTGTTTCGTGCTATTAAGGATAAAG
Source organism: Capromys pilorides (assembly GCA_004027915.1). NCBI lineage: Eukaryota > Metazoa > Chordata > Mammalia > Rodentia > Capromyidae > Capromys > Capromys pilorides. The sequence goes on along the minus strand of PVKN010011307.1, from coordinate 20,271 downwards.
TAAAATGCATAAAACCTCAATAAGAATCTTTAAATTCTTTAGCTAAAGTTTGTCCATTAAACCCAACAAACTGTCCATCTTACAGATAAAACTGGAAAGGAATTTATGACAAAATAACAGATTTATTGCTAAACTCTATCTGTAGAGGGGTGTTAGAACGAGCAAGTTACATTTGCTATTCCAATCCTTGAGGAATTGTTAGGCAACAGCAGGGAGCAGGGTTCAATCCCCTGCACCACATGCTGCACTAGGTCCAGCGTCAGGTACCCTGAGCTAGACACTGAGACTAAGCGTAGTGGTGCACCCCTGTAATCCAAGTGCTGGGGAGGCTGGAAACAGGAGGATCATTCCAAGTTGGAGCTGTGTAGTGAGACCCTATACCACATACATTAAAAAAAAGCAGTCTCTAGACTTGGCTCTTGCCTCAACCTCCTTAGTGCTCATGCTTTGATTATAAATGCTCTAATTTTCAGAAAATCTGTTGACTCCTGCCTAGAGCCTGTCAAAATCCAAGTGATCATGCAGATGGGACCAACAACTAACGTGCTGGACTCCTTTACGGGGACCCCCAGATCAACCTTGTAAGGAGAATTTATAACTGCTAATCTACCACATGACGTCTACCTGTGGCCCATTAGATTAGCTCTCCAGAGAAGGCCCTGGACTAGTTACCCCTACACTGACCATTCTCAGCTTGAAGAAGCTAGATGACAACAATGCCCACTCTCCCCTCACATCAACTAGGGATGCTTCTGAGGGGGGAGATATTATAGCTAAGTTATTTAGCAATATGGTAGATAGACAGGGCTGGGCCTTGGAAAGGTCAGTGCAGAAGACAACTGTGGTTGGTGGTGTGATTACAAACACAGAACGGGAGAATTATCCCCACATGCATGATTATATCTTGCTGTCTTTACCTTAAATTTGTAAAATCTGGTTGCACAAAGTAAATACCCTCCATTGGAACATCATTAGCAGGATAGATCTCAGAAGCAAGCCTAGTGTTCAAGTCCCATAGAAGGCCATCCAAACAGGACAGGAGGATAGCTCAGTGCACTTCATAATGTGGGTTGAGGGTATGACTGTGGTAACTGACAATGGAACACCCTTATGGCTCCCCTCCCAGGACATGTGACCACAGAGACGAACATTCCAGCCCCATGGTGGAGCCTATTCCTGTCTGGCCCTCTAGTGTAAGCATTCTCAGGGTGACCCTGGGGAAAAGCCTTACACCACAACCACTAAGATCCACACAGGCTACAAAACCCATGACATGAGGACAGCTAAAGGAGACAGAACAAGAGACTTCTGACCTGGTGAGGTGACAGGACCTCTCAAAAGCTCCTGAGCATGTGTTTGCTGCTATGACAGCCACCACAGCCTGTATGTATTTCAACTGCCACAATTATAAAACCAAAAGGAGATGCTCACAGTGGCTAATTCTACACTTCCCTAAGGGATATATGGAGACTTGGGATTATCCCTGTCACCCTTCGAAATTTCCCAGTAACTTTTTATGGATAGACTATTCTCTTCCACAAAGACTAGAAACTAAGACCACTATGATAAAAAGACTCCAAGGAGATCCTTCTTAGCATAAGCTCAGCTCTGCCCAGTTGAATCATCAACCTGAGTCTTCCACTAACCCTTCCTATCACTATATACACTCAATAAATACTGGCTGGCTTGGAGTGTCTTGGTCTCTGCCCATAATGAGGCACTAACTTCCTAGACCCCCATCGTGCATTTAAAAAAAAAGAATAGGCACTAGTAAGTGCTTTGCTGAGTGCTAGGCTCCTAAGGTACTGTAGGAGAGACAGATGAGGTATAATTGTTCCTGGGGAGTCAAATGAGGTTGGCGGCCAAAGTACACAATGCATAAAAGAATATGAAACTGGCACAGTGGCATACATTTGTAAGGCCAGCATTTTGGGAGGCTGAGGCAGGAGGATTCCAAGTTGAGGCTCAACCTGCCTAACATTAGCAACTCAGTAGATAAAGTCTCAAAGGAGGCATGGGGCACAGCAGCTGGGGGTACAGCTTAGTGAGCAACACCCAGTTCAATTACCAGTACTCAAAACAAGAAACAAGAACAGGAAGTGGTAAAAATGTATAAATTATAACTCAGATAAAGAACGACTCCCTGGAGCAGCCAGCCAATGTCTCAGAATCCTGGCCTGGCACACCCTGTCTCCCCAGGGTCTGTGACCAGTGTCACCAGTAAACACTGCAGGAATGTGAAGGTTGCCTTACTGGTACCTCTAACCCAGGGGCTCCATTCCCCTCTGTCCAGCTCAGCTCTGTCCCCCTAGAGGTGACAGGGGGCACAGAAGGCAGGCGACATGACTGTGGGCACAGCTGGCTCCCTGGACGTGACTATACCAATCCTGCTTTCCACCCAGCCGAAGAAAACGAGCCCCTCTGGCCAGAATCCAGCTTTTGGCATGCAGTGGCTTGGCTTGTAGGTGTACACACCCTGCTCCCAACATGCAGCTGAGCCCCACTACACTCCTGAGCCCTCAGAACTACTCCTGGGAGCCCCACTCTAGCAGGAAAGGAGAGTTTTGTGGGGGTTTTGCGGTGCTGGGGCTGACACCCAAGACTTCACAGATGCTAGTGCTCTACTAGTTACACACTAGCATCTAGTACTGGGGGGAGGGTAGAGTTGACTCCCAGAGGCATTCTGCATCATTTTTCATTAAGACCTGCTGTCCTGAGGTGAGAATTGCAAATAAAGAACACCTGAAATCTGCAGCTCCCAGGGTCAATTGTGACACAAAATTTATAAAATATTTTTATAAACAGGCTTTCTAGTAACATGTTATGCAGTCCACTTTGAAACTAGAGGATAATGCTTCCCCGCCCAAATTTTGTTTTATTACCTTCTAGGGTAGCTGTCTCCTCTTCCTTTTTGTCAAGCACAAGTTGTTCCATTTCTTTCCTTAAGTCTTCCTGATTTAAGTTACAGGCATCGAATGCATCACTGACAAACTCAGAAACACCTGGGCTTGTGGAAATTTCTTCCTCATCCTGAAAGGCAGCAAGAGTCCCTGAGATGGTTCTCCAAGTGACATTTCTCTGCTCGAAGGCTATCTCACAATCTTTTAACTCTCATTTTTTTCTGTGCCCTGCAAGCTGAGTTAGCAAGCACTCTACCTGCTAACCTGCACTGCTGCCCAGTGATTACCACCCAGCCGCATCGCCTCCCTCACAGCCTGGTCCAATCCTACCACTCTCTCCCACCCGAGGAGCACATCTGGAATTACTCATGCCAGAAATGGCCTGAGGTCCCAGCTTCAGGCCTCTGGTTCCTCAATGGCTGGCCTCCAGAAGACCCATGCTCTTGAGTGGCTTTCAATGGTGACAGATTTTTTTTTCAGTACTGAGAATCAAACTTGGGACTTTACACTTGCCAGGCAGGCGCTATGCCACTAAGCTAAATCACTGGCCTGGTAGTAGAGTCTGTTAGCCCACTGTCATGGTTTGGATCTGGCCTGTCCCCAAAGTAGCCTTGTGTTCAGAGCTGGGGCTTTTGCAAGGTCACTGGCTCATGGGTGTGCTGTCTCATCAGTGGTTTTTTTCCTTGAATGATTTGACAGCAAAATGGCAAGAAAGCAGGGCCTGGCCAGAAGGGTCGCTCTCTGGCTCCTCCCTCCTCCCTGCTCCCTGCTCCACCTTTCTATTAGGATTCTGCCTAGCAGCAGGCAGACCAGACTGAAACCTCTTAAAAAAAAAAAAAAAAAAAGAAACAAAACCTGAGTCCAAGTAAACCTCTCCTCCTTTAAGTTGTGGATGTCAGGGATTCTGTCCCAGCAACAAGAAAGTGACTCAAGACTCTAACAGCCAGTTATTCACCTCCAGACCAATGACTAGGTACAATGGAAAACTGTATTACCTCTTGAGTTTTAAGCTGAGATTTGATTACGACAGGTGGCGTTTTGGGTCGTACTGCCTCTAAGAAGTGAGAATAAGAAAGACAGTAATTGCTTGCTTCAGTTCCGAATACATTACAGTAACAGCTAACACACATCTAGAATTATGATACCACCAAATACTTTTTAGAAATGAGCTTTTCTGGTCTGCTTTCAGGTTTTCCTAAGTTACCACAAGAGCTAACCATGTGCACCCAGCTGAACCTGTTTGGGGGACTATTAAAGATGTTACCATATCCAGTGTTCTTCTATAAAATTTCTAGCAGGAAATCATTTTGACCTTCAGGGCTAGATAAATGCATTCTGCTCTTTTCTTTGGGATGGCAAGAATGGCACGATTTATGAAGTTTCTCCATCAGAGGGCACAAAGAAACAGGCAATGTTCAATCCCAATCATCTGCTTGCTTAGCAGCCTTATGTACTTTCCTTTTTTCTTTCTGGTACTGGGAGTGGAACCCAGGGCCTTCACACTAAGCTACAGCCCCAGCTCATTATCTGTTTATTTTGAGACAAGGTCTTCCTAAGTTGTCTGGGCTATTTTTGAACATACGACCCTCCTGCTTCAGCCCTCCAGAGTGCCAGGAATACAGGTGTATATTGTGAGAGCTGGCTACATTTTTTGTCTTATTTATCTTACTACGTAGTCTTTATAAAAACCATCTTACATGCATTTTGTTTTGTTTAATAGGCAGCATTTGGTAAAATGGGATTTTCCAATAATATCTAAGGAATACTGAAAAATGCTAACCTATGGGGTGTATATCACATTTATGTGCAATATGACAAACTCTGTGGTACAGAGCAACCCCACTGCATTTCCCTGCTCTGCATGCAGTTTCACAGTCTTTTCCCCAGGTCTGTACAGCCGATGCTTTGGGACACACACACACTCTTGCCGAAGTGCCTGGGCTTCTGTGTGCTCAGCCACCCTGCTTCATTTGGGATGAGTGCCCACTAGTAATCAGTACCCACTGCATGAAGCAGGCTTCATTAGGACAAAAGTGACACAAAACACGTTCCTCATGTTATTTAGCATTGCAGAGAACAAGCAGTTGCTGATATGCTAAAGCGTTTTCCCTACTTCCAGGATCAATGCGTCACAGTCAGAAAGACCCGTTTAACAGCACGTGCCCAGCTCAGAGCTGGATACGGGTTACCTTACCCTGCAGACCATGTGTGTCCAGGAAGCCAGGTGGAATGACAGGGTGAGAAACAGAGGAGGTGGCATCAGAGTGGAGGATGGAATGTAGACAATGTCATTCAGGAAAGGGCAGGAAAACTGGGGTTCACATACACTAGAGGACTACTCTGCCATACGGAAGGCTAAATTTGACCATTTGAAGAAAAATGGATGCACGTTGAGAGCATAATGTTAACCAAAGTGAATGAGACACACACAAGCTTAAATATCACTTGGTTTCTCTTCTATGAGAAACTGAAATGCTGTATAAATAAAGAGTAAAATAAAAGACAGCAAATTGGAAACTGGGACACAGCTTTTGCAAATGGAAAGGAACCCAAGAAAGGGAAGGAAAAGGGAAAAAAGTATTAAGATGTGTTAAGTATATGTGCTGTAAACACGTCCCAATAAAAACAAAAAATGTAGAAAGATGTAGGGAAGAGGTCTAGGCCTGGTACCTCAGAGAAAAAGAACATGAGACCAAGCAGAGAGGAGACTTCAAGGGGAAGGAAAGGAGGGGGAGGCATGTGCACATACATGGTCCTGAGCTCCAGCTCAAGGTGGGGAAGATACCTGTAAGCGTTGAGTCAGTGCCCACGCTGCCACTCTTATCCTCCTTGCCCGAGGCCTGCTGCTGAGCAGCCAGGGCTGTGAGCTGGGCTGACTGCTTGATGAGGGACACGCGGTAGAAGTAGTTCCTCCAGAACACCTCCTCCTTCACGCTGGGAAAGACACAAGATCATGCTGCATGAGAATGTGCGGTGTGCGGCAGGGCATGGGACCTAGGCCTTGCCAGGCCAGACAGGAGCCCTCGTGCAGAACTCCAAGTCGGGCCCCGGGAATAGATGGGTTTTAGGAGCCCTGCCTTTGCATTTTGGTTGTTGTTTTTTGAGACTCTGGCTCACTATGTAGCCCTGCTGGTGTCGAACTGTGGTGATTAAACCTCCTGGGTGCTGGGATTACAGCGATGTACCCCCACACCAGCTTTAGGAGTCCAGAACCTTCAAATGCCAGTGCCATTGCCTCCTTTGCTTTACCAGTGAAAGCGGAGTTACAGGAGAAACAGAACAGCTGGTTGCTTTCACAGCAGCAACAGATAAGTCACAGAGTGTCCACCATTGAGCAATGCCTTCACCTGTCATGGTACTTTAGTCTTTTTTTACTCCCTTTTTTTCAGCACTGGTAATTAAAGTCAGGGCTTTGCATCTGCCAGGCAGGTGCTGCACTGCCGAGCTATATTCCTGGCCCCTAGTCATGGTACTTTAGTGACACCAGCATTGCCCTTAGCAGAAGGAAACAACACTGTTGTGAGGGAGGGCAACCAACGAGGGCAACTGGAAGCAGGGCCAGGGCTCCCCAGGTCCTTTGGTGTTTCTAGGAGGGTTACATGCACCTAGAGCTGGGGAAGAAACATTGAGGGGCTTGTGTCATAGGAAAGAGCATGCAGGATGCCAATCTGCAGCAGCACAGAGCTGGGCCAGGAGGAGGAGATGGTTGGATGCATTTCAGCTTTTGCAGTGCTCGGATGGAACCCAGGGTTTTGAGCTCTATGAGGCACGTAGCTATAGCCCTAGCCCTGCGGGAGATGCTACCTGGGATCAACCTCCTGTCCTTCAACCTTTCTCCAAAAGGTGAAGTGTCCTTGTCTTTCTCAGGATGCAGCCAGCTACCTACGTATCTTCAGGGCCACTGTGCATCTTGAGCTCTCAAAACCTGTCCTAAGATGTCCAACAGGAGCCTTGGGCGTACTGCGTGGCCACAGCAACTCGGGAGGCACAATCTGCTCCTTTCATTCACAGAAATAATGGTTCAAGCTACTTTCCTTTCCAGGTAGGCTTTCTAGATGAGAGAGGAAGTGGCCACGGAGGAACCCTGAGGCACCCTGAGAACTCTCTGGGTCTGTCCTCTGGGAAAGAGTCACAGTACCAATGACACTTTAGACTGAGAAGCCCTGGGGGGAGAGATGACTAGAGTTCTCTATGCTGACCTGATGGCTTCCACTCACAGGCCCAGCTGAAGATCTTGGCACCTGGAGCGTCCCTGGGCAATTGGCACAGTGGGAGGGGACAAGGACACGCAATACCCTGCTGTCTTCAGCCCTTGGCCTCAGAGGTGCCCATGCCATGCCAGCAGGGTTGTGTGCTGTGCCCGGGAAGATGCAGAGGAGATACTTTCTTGTCTACAGTTCCCAGAAAATGCTGCTTTTTATGTATAGAGTGTCTGCCACGATCAAAGGCGCACATTTGCATAGGGCACACAGCCCTATATTTCTGCGTCATCAACATATTTTCTTCTCTTTTTGTGACTGCGTTTCACTATGCAGCTCAGGCTGGCCTCAAACTCGTGGCAATCATCCTACTTTGGCATCCTGAGTGCTGGAGTAACAGATATGGTGCCACCATGCACAGTGTCATCCATAATATTTCAGTAAGCATTTCTTACAGTGTGATAACCATAATTTCTAAATCTGTTCTAAGAAAATGAGCAGTCAGAAACTGGAACTTTGTTGAAGTATTCAGCCTGTGACAAACCAGAAGCACTAATTACCAAATACCAATTACCTGAAGTTTTCAGAAATCTAAAATTACGCTCAGTAGAGAGAGAAGGTCAAGAACAGTGAGGAACTAAAACTGTGGCTGCCACACTCTTGGCAAGAGCACCCAGGGTGCCACAGGCCATGGCAACCCAGGCTCCTGATGATGGCCCTGATGCAGAGTCATAGTACAGAGTGCTGTGCGTGGCCCAGTGACAAAAGTGGCCTTGGTGCCACAGGGAGAAAGCCCACCAGGAGACTCTGCACTCTTCTCTGGGGCCTGTCCACAAAATGGGCACCAACTCCAGGGCAACAGAGTGGCAGACACACAGACACACATGCACATCTAAACACAACTGTCAGAGGCTAATTCCTAGGGCTGTGGGAATAAATGCAGTGAAACTATAGGTGGTTCATTTTCCCCTTTCTGTAACACTGGGATTAAAACCAGGGCCTTCTGACTGAGCTACATCCTCAGCTTTTTCTTTTGAGACAGGGTCTCAATTGCCCAGTCTGAACTCAACTTGTAGTCCTCCTGCCTCAGCCTCCAAAGGCAAGTACCTTTTCTCCTAAAAATATTTTGCCATCCTACTGCTCCTCCTAGCCCCAGTGCTCTGCCCCATTGGCCCTGGTCACCTCGATGTACTTTCTCTAACACAGGACATATTGGCTATGTCTTGGGACTGGGATGCCACCACCACACATGCATATATACTTACAGCTTGGGAACCAGGGCAAAGCGCATCTTGCTCAGCAGCTCATCCTCTTGCAGCATGACCAAGGCAACAGGGTACATCTGATCAAAGTCGAAGTGAAACTGCACGCCAGCTGGAGGGTCACGAAGGAAATTCCTCTTGTCCTTTGATGTGCAGGGAGAAAGATGGGACCAACACAAAAAACAATTAATAAGTCACCATGTAGCTGGGCTGGGTATGTCCTGGATGCCAGGGCAGCAGCAGCTGAGCAGGTTATCTGTCACTTACCAGATACAGCCCAAACTGCTGATTGGCTCAGGACAGTGTAAAGCCATGCAAGTATACTCTGCATTAATAGACACCTTTAGGGACAGTAACCCAGCCAACTGTCTTAGAATCAGTTGATGAAACCTGCCGGAGTACCAAGCCCAAACTCTCTAGTAATGAGGGTTGAATACACAGACTTTGCACTAAGATACATCCCTGATCCTTTTAGTATGTTTTGTTTTTTAGACAGCATCTTGCTAAGTCACTAATGTTACCCAGGCTGGTCTCACACTTGAGCTCCTCCTGCTTCAGACTCCTAAAGTGCTGGGATACAGGTTTTTCTTTTACAGACTGATTGATTTGGTATAGGGTCTCGCTAACCGGTTTCAGTGGCTGGCACAGTGCAGGGCCAGCACACCATATGGTACCAGGGATAGAACCTGAGTCCTTGTGTGCTTAGACCGCCAAGCTACCTCCCTGGCCCTGGGATACAGGTTTGCACCACTGCTCCTTGCTCTACTTCATTTCTAAATGTGCAGAGTGCATTCTTGGCTCCACCCAGTAGCCTCGGGCCCAGGCTCTGCCACCCACTCTGAGCTCCTCAGCCTCTGCCCATCTCTGCACTCAGGCCCTGGGCCTGGAACCAATACGTAGTTCTGCTAAGAAAGCCTTGCCCAGAGCTCACCGCCTTGGGCCAACTAACTTCACAGTTAGCGCTTTCAAGTTTTCAACATAATCTTTTTATCGTTTTGATTTGTGAGACAGGGTCCTGCTATGTAGATCAAGCTGGCCTTCAACTCACAGCGATCCTCCTCCCTTAGCCTCTCAAAGGCTGGAATTACATCATGCACCACCACGTATAGCTCACAATTCTTTCAACATAGTACTCTTGCAGGTTAGTGCCTCTTGCAAGTTTCATTTATGCATTCATTGATCTATTCAGCACTGGGGCTCAAACCTCAGGGCTTCTGCATGCTAAACCTGTGCCCTCTCCCTATACAGCACCTAAGCATTGCACTGGGAGGACGGCAGCAGTGGCAGGGAAGGAGAGAAACACAGCTGGCCCCCTCTTAAGTGCATTAAGTGCACTCCTCTTCCTGCTGCTAAATGCAGGCTCCGGACACCTACAACCCAAGCCTCTCAGAATCACTAATCTATCACATGGCTAACACACTGACAAAAAGGGTTGATGTGCTAAAGCGTCAACTCTTGCCTGTAGGCCTAGGACCTGGAGGATGAAGTAGGAGATTCCTTGAGCCCAAAAGTTTGAGACCAGCCTGGGCAAGATAGGGAGACTGTCTCAAAACAAGAAAAGGAAAATAAAAATATAAAGTGCTGGATGTGATGGCACATGCCCAACACTCAGGAGGCTGAGGCAGGAAAATCACCAAGGTTGTAAGGTCCTCAGCTTAGTGAGTTTAAAGGCAGTGTGAATGACATAGTGAGACTTGGTCTCAAAGACCAAAAATAAATACATAAATAAATAAAATCTGAAAATAACATCAGTTAATAAGAAAAAATTTCTAGAGCTGGAATTTCTGTTGCAAGAATATACTCATGTGGATGCAAAATGGCCAAATTTACCTCTGGAGTGGGATCAGGGCACAGACTCAAGGAGGACACCTAGGTTTTCACTGAACCAGAAAAACCAGCAGGGTTAGGGGGTGTGCACAGTGGTAGAGGGCGAACTTAGCATGGAACCCTCGGGTTCAATGCTCAGTGCCAAAATGAGGAGGGAGGAAGGAAAAAAAGAGAGGGTTAAAACCAACAGCGGGGCAGGGTGGTGGTGGTGGTGGTGGTGGCGGCGGCCGCAAATTGAGGTCAATGGTCCAGCGGCTGCCTGGCAAGCATGAGGTCATGCGTTTGGTTCTGGTACAAAACAAATTTTAATAAACTGAGACCAACAGTGGGAAGAGCACTGCTGCCCGTGCAAAAGCCTACCCATCAAGCCATGTGCATCTGGCACACTACTGCCGCCAGTTCCTGGCCAGGTGGGGACACAGGTGAGCAGTGAGCACAGCATATAGGAGTCACGGTCCCCCCACTTGGCTCTGTGGTGAGGACAGAGGCGCCAGATCTCTGCCAGCATGCTGGGAGAGAGAAAAGTGTGTTGCTGCACTCTGAAGTCTTGTGGGCACACACATGAGATTGTGCATCAATCTCCAGTTGCCAACAGATGCAGAGTTCTCCACTGCTATTGTTTCTCCCAGAACTGGGGACTGAACCCAGGGCCTTTGTGCTGAGCTGCTGCCCAGCCCCTCTCAGGTTTCTCAATCTTTTGTTTTGTTCTTTTGTGGGGGCAAGCTCTCACTGTATAGTCCAGGCAGGCCTCAGGCTTCCAAGTACTGGGATTACAGGCACATCCACCACACCTGGTTTTATTTGTTTTTTGAAATGACATCCTGCTACATAGTTGAACTGGCCTGGACCTCATCATATAGTGTAGGCTGGCTTCAAACGCTCAGTCATCCTCCTGCCTAAGTCTACCAAGTGCTGGGATTAGGGCTGTGTGTTACCACATTGGGGTAGGTCTGGAAATCTTGAGACTGGGTCTCACTATGGCACTAAATTCACTGCCCACTCAAATTTGCAACTGTCCCACCTGTCTCCCAGAGTGCTAGAGTTACAGGAGTGCAATACTGTACTCAGCTATAAACGTAACTGAGTAAAGAGAAAATAGAGTTGCAATTACTGCACCCACAAAATTAGAACTGTCTAAAGACCTCCATTGACAGTCTGTCTCAAAAGATTATCTCACTAACATAGAAGAATCTTTTTCAGAATTACAGAATTAATTCACAATATAGGCTATACTTTCCCATTATGAAAAGGATATATGTAATGTGGCAACTTCTCAGGATGAATGTAATCACTATGTATTGCAAACATGCACTAATCAACATTAAAAAAGAAAAAAAAGAGTTCAAGGAAATACTGAAGTTAAAACACTTAGGAGTGTAGCTTAGGACTAGGGCATTGCCTAACATATACAAGGCCCTCGGTTTGACCCCCAGCAGCACTATAAAAACCAAACACCAGAAAATTAGTATGAAAAATAGCAGAAGTTGATGTGTACATTCCTAACAAGTCCAAATGCTTAAAGAACAGTAGAGAAGCACAGAGCTGGGCAAAGACAAGGTCCTAGCATCAGAGATAAGACGCTGGTGACAGGAGCAATTGGGCCCCACCCAGGGCTCTGCCGGTACTCACAGCTGCTAAGGCCAGGATTTGTTGCTGAATCGTTTCCTCATCGTTACTGTCCACCCATGGGGGCACGGCTGCTTCTAGAGTTTTTCGTGGGAAAAGAGAAAGGAGAAGAATCCATTATAACCACTGCACTGCAATCTCTGCTTTTAGAGAATGAGTTTCTACTCCACTTCTAACTACTGTGATTTGCTGGCAAGTTCCACATGTGCACCTTCAATAACCCTGCTCCAATGACGCAGTAGAGAAACTACCTTAAACAGGTGAACAGCGCTGGCACCAACAAAAGGGAGGAGGGCATTACTATCCTTCAGATGTGACATCTTAACATGGGTGCAACCACCTAGGTGGCTGTCTGGCCAAGAATGCATAGTTCTTCTCTTCTTTGTTCTTCCAATTTTACATGCATATACCTTATAAAATGAATAACTGCTTGGAAGACAACACTATGTATTGCAACAAATACTGTGAAATTCATTATTATTTTAAGTGAAATTCTATGTCACATGTAATTTTTTGTTTTAATTCTATACTTTAAAAAATAAAAAAAAATAAGTTTAAGGGGCCGGTGAGATAGCTTAGCAGGCTAAAGCACCTCTTACACAAGCTTAAGCAGCCAAGGTTTAATCCCCAATACCATATGCTGAGTCAGCCCTGCCCTCAGGGTGGGCTGAGCTGACAGAAAAAAAAATTAAAATAGAATGCATAATCTAAGTGTCTCAAGGACATAGCAAACAAAATATAAAAGTAATAACTCTATTAAAAAAGGGGGAATAGTTCAATCCTTGGTACTGAAAAAAAAAAGGTGGGGGGGGGATAATCCCAGGATTTGGAAGGCTGAGGCAGGACTTGTTCAGTTCAAGGCCAGCCTGAGTTACCTACAAAGACCTTGTTTCAAAAAAACAAAAAAGAGGGTGGTGGGTGTGTGCTGATACACACTTGCGATCCAAGTAATCTGGAAGCTGAGGCAGGAAGATCACAAGTCCCACCTGGTTAACTTGGAAAACCATGTCTCAAAATATAAAATTTAGCTCAGTGCAAAAGCCTTGGGTCTAATGCCCAGTACTACAAAAAAAAAAAAAAAAAAAAAAAAAAAAAACATGTGGCAGGAGACTCCAGGAGTTAGAAGCCAGCTTAGCAACATAACAAGACAAGAAAATAGAACAAAAACAAAATAAGATTGGGAATGAGAGAAGTCTGTAGGAGTGAAGGTAAATGAAAGCAAGTGACAACACAGGAGCAATAAACAAGAAGGCTGAAGCTGGATGTCCTGACACCGGCTGTCATCCCACCACGAGGGAGGCTGAAGCAGGACTGCCACGAGTCGGTGGTCAGTTGGGCTACATGGTGGGAGCTAAACACTGGGGACAGCAGGAAGTTGCACATGTAGCCTGTGTGCCTGGGGCCAATGTGACAGAGATGACAGCACTGCAGCTCCATGGCAGGCAACACACAGCGGCCCTGGTGAGGCGTTCCATGGCTTTGTGTGCTAAGTTGGGAATCCATCCAGACTTAAGACACTGGGGACACGGTGGCCAGGAATGGGCTCAGTCCCCTCTCTTGGTGCCCCTTACCCATGGCTACTGAGGCCTGGCAAGGTCCAGGTACCAGTGTGGAGACCTACCTGACCTCCACTCTTCTGATGCCACACTCTCAGGGTGACCAGGACACTCCTCAGCCTGCTCTAGGGCCAGGCTCATTTGGCAAACAGACCTTGTGCATGCACACACAGGGTGAGCTGCTGCAACAAGCCACAGCCCGACCTCCACAGCGCCCCCTTCTGGTGGTGACAGCTTTGAGCCTGTTGGGCCACTGGATTTTCCCAGCAATTCTCCTGTGGTCTGCTGCTCTCTCCTGGCTGTCTTCCTCATGGGTATATGGGCAGTGACTTTCTTGCTTTTAGCATCTTTTTTTTCTGAGATAGGGTCTTGCTATGTCTGTTTAGGCTAACCTTGAACTCAGAGTGATCCTTCGGCATCAGTTTCCTGAGTGCTGGTATTCCAGGTGTGTGCCACCATACCCAGCTTCATTCCCTTTCTTTAAACCCTGAAAATTTATGGCTTTATCTCTCCACAGAGACTGCTCAAGTCTCCCCAAGTCTCTGTGATCCAGAGGAGGATAGATGTCCTGCACACTTTTGGGGGGGCCTTATGTTTGTCAGGTAAGCATCCTTTCAGAGCTGTACCCCAATGCTATTCACACCTCTGCAATCTTAGGGCCATTTTGTGAGTCTAGCATAAAATTTTTTTTTTCCCCTAGAACTGGGGATTGAACTCAGGTACTTGTATTTGTCAGGCAAGCTCTTATTCTACTGAGCAATCTCCCCAGCCCATACAATAGTTTCTTGATAGGATGTGGCAGGTTAAACAGGTGTGGAGGTGTATGCCTGTAATCCGAGCACTCAGGAGGCTGAGGCAGGAGAATCACTGCAAGTTCGAGGCCAATATGGACTTCAAAATGAGCCTGAACTGCAAAGTGAGTTTCTGCCTCAAAAGACAAAAAAAAAAAAAAAAAAAAAAAAAAAAAAGCAGGTTAATTAATATAAACTGGTACCGTACCAGACTTCTTTGTCTGTTGTTCCTCAACAAATTTTTTCTGTTCCTTCTGAAAGTCTCCTATAATTGTCTGTTAAAGAAAATATGTAAAGATAAATTACTTTGAAATGTTTACTATATGAATTATATTCCAGGCTTTAAAAGTCTATCTGAAATACTTTATCCATTCTCTTTCAAAAAAAAAAAAAGACTAAAACACGACAAATGTCCATTTTCTTTCTTTCTATCTATCTATCTATCTATCTATCTATCTATCTATCTATCAATCATCTATCACCAGGTCTCCCTATGCAGTTCAGACTCATGATCTTCCTGTCTCAGCTTTCTTAGCACTAGGATTACAGGTGTGTGCCACCACACCTGGGGGCAGCATGGCATGTGGTGCTGGGGATTGAAATTGGGTCATTGTGCTTGCCAGGCAGGTCCTTAGACCTTGGACCTATCTCTCCAGCCCTCCATTTTCTAAAAAGGAGGGATCCTTCAAAATTTTTGAATTGTAAGCATACAGCTTTTTAAAAGGCACATTCTTTCTTCAAATACAAAAAATAAAATGGGTGGAAAGTTAAAACTGTTATGTTAGTCTATATAAAAAAAAAAAAGACAGAGACCAGTCTTGGTGGCACACATCTATAATTCCAGCATTTGGGAGGCTGAGACAGGAGGATCACTGTGTTAGAGATCAGCCTGGGCTACAAAGTGAGCGCAAGGCCAGCCTGAACTGTATAGTGAGTCCCTGTCTCAAAAAGACAAAATAAATAAAAGACAGGCCAAGCTTCATTCCAATAAAAGTACACACAACAAACATACCTAAATAACAATATATCTCAGGCTTATTTAATGATCTCTTTAGTTCAAATAATTACCAACATCAATGAAATTCCCTAGGCCTGTAATTTAGCACTGGAAAAAAATAAGCCAGGGATGGTACACATGCATTACTAGTTATTTGGAAGCTGAGGCAGGAAAATCACAAGTTCAAGTGCAGCCTGGGCAACTTGGTGAGATCCTGTCTCAAACTAAAAATTTTATATAGGCTAAAGATGTAGCTCAGCAGCAGACAGAATGAATACCTTAGGATTTGATCTCCAGGGGCCAGGGTGAGGTAGTGAGTTCTATTCCTGATAACACCCCCCCCAGCAAAGATTTGTTCTCCAGTATCACATTTTAAAAAATTTACAAATCAGAATAGTTTGATATCCTACTTGAGTTTTAAAATGTTCACAGCCAAGCATGGTGGCACATGCCTATAATCCCAGCATTCAGTAGCCTGAGCCAGGGGGGTCCCTGTGATTTCAATGCCAGTCTGGGCTACATAGTGAGTTCAAGGCCAGTCTAAATTACCCAGTGAGGCCCAATCATAAATCAATAACACAATTAAAGGGCAAGGATGATTATACTAGCTGCTCCTACATTTCATAAATTTCTACTTCCAAAACATATGAATATTTTCTCTTTTTAGTCCACGTCTTCAGTACATAATGATCACACACATCACGGAGACTTGTTACTTGTATGTAACACACCTTAATTCTTTCTTTTCCTCCCCCAAAAGATATTTAAATTTACCTTATCAATGATGCCATCTATTTTTCCTTCTTCCACGGATTTCTTTATGGTCTGTGCTGTTTCAGTGACTGACTCAGTTATCTTTTTGGTAGCAGCACTTGCAAAGTTGAACAAATAGTCTAGGGGAGAAAAAGGCTATGTTTTACTCAGGCAGCACAGTACTGAGTCACCTCCTACCCTAGACAGGAATCTCTTCCAGGACCTCAGATCTATAAACTCCCAAGTCCCTGTAAGAAGTGGGTTATGAGCTGGGCATGGTGGCCCACATCTGTCTATAGTCCCAGCACTCAGGAGGCTGAGGCAGCAGAAGGGGAGGAGAAGAGGATGATCACTGCCAGTTCAGATCAGCCTGGGCAACGGAAGTGAGCTCAAGGCTAACCTGAACTGCTTAGCAAGACCCTGTCTGGAAAAGACAAAAACAAAACCAAACAAGCAGTTCAAGAAGAGGCCAGAGAAACAGCTCAGCAGAATAAGCGCTTGCCTGACAAATGCAGGGTCCTGAGTTCAATCTCTCGTTCCACAAAAAAAGTGGATGGTCAGTGGGTGTCACTCCCCACAGCCTCCCTCCCTTGCATCTCACATCCTTTATTTCTGCAGCACTTTCAGTGCCCAATGCCTGGCAGAAACCCAATGTAAGTGACTGAAATGCTACACTGTTTCAGGATACAGAGAGCTATTTCTGATTTCTTTTCCCTTGAAGAGGTCCCAGAGGAAATCTAAAAGCAGAGGCGGGTTCCCTGTGCCAAGGACTTGAGGTGAGGAGAGAAGCAGTGGTGGCACCCTACCAGCTTCCCAGGCCTTGGTGCCTGTGTTTCCCAGGTCATCATCCAGCCAAAGGCCAAGCCCTCCCCCTGTTTCTAAGTCCCCTGCCTCCCTAGTCTCCAGTTCTCTCTTTATCGTAGCAGGCAATCTCCCCTCCTACTTTACAAATAAGAACAAGGCTCCTTTCTACCTTCCTCCTTTCTAGACTCCAGGGAACCCACCTCTATTTTCTTTACTTTCCTCCTGTACAAACCACAATGTCCCTCCCTTCCCAGATTACCCGGCTCCACTCTAGGCAGATCTGCGGGAATTCTGAATGGAGAAGTCCTGGTAAACCTTCTGAGCAAAAGAACGCCTCTGAGCTAATAATGAGCAGATCCGTGGGACAGGATTAAAAATGGAGACCCCTCTGGGAGTGTAGCTCAGTGGCACATCACCTGCCTTGCAAGTGCACAGTCATGAGTTCGATTCCCAGTACCAAAATAAATAAGTAAAAATGGAGACCCCAACCTTCATCTTCATAAACCAAACCATAAGCTTAGCTTTTGTTTCAATAAAAAAATTAAAGCTAAAATATTAAAATAATTTTTGTTTTAGCTTTCTTAAAAGGCCCTAAGAGATTCCAGTGCCCCAGCTTTACTACTGCATTACAGAGGCTCAGCGGTAGACAAAGGCCACCCGAAGCCCACACTCGCTGCATCCAGGCTCCAGACAGACTTTGAAGGCAGGTCTGGAGCTGACTGCTGGGTTCTCCCTGGGAACACCTGTCCCCTAGAAAACAGCCTCACCTTGAGGAAGTCTGGGGAGATCCAGCCTCTGTGGCTAGGCAGTGGAGTCCGGCATACCTGCTACATCCCCAC
This sequence comes from Capromys pilorides, assembly GCA_004027915.1. Classification (NCBI taxonomy): domain Eukaryota; kingdom Metazoa; phylum Chordata; class Mammalia; order Rodentia; family Capromyidae; genus Capromys; species Capromys pilorides. The sequence continues at coordinate 2,717 of PVKN010011307.1, read as the reverse complement.
CCTGTACGTGGCATCATTTTGAGGAATGGGGCAGCCTGCACTAGCATTGGGGCGACCCATTCTCCAACTCCCCACAGCCTTTACCAGCAAACAGCCTGCCGGACAGGGGTGGTGATGCACACCTACAATCTCAGCACTCTGAGAAGCTGAGACAGTACTGCAAATTCAAGCCCATCTTGGGCAACCTAGCTCAAAATAAAAAAAAACAAGGCAGGGGGATATAGCTCAGTGTGAAAGCCCTGGGTTCCAATCCCACTTCTGTAAGGCCACTTTCTCCCCCAGCGTCTGAGAGCATTTATTGTCAATCACATGGGCTGTGGCTGGCAATTATGGCACAACAGGAGGCTACCTACTTCCACCACCCCCTTCTCTCCACCTGAAGCCTACAGTGCGTATGCAGACAGAAATTTCTTTAGCGTCTCCTAGAGTGCTGAAAACACAGGTGTGTGCCACCATGCTTGCCTGTTAGAAGTTTTCCTTCCACTCCTTTTAAAACTGCATTAAACAGTATTTTTTTTTTTTTAATTTTAGGGAAGGGTCTACAGGGTGTTCAGGTTCTCACTACCTGATCGCACTCAGTGATCCACCTGTTTACAGCCTCGGAAGAGCTGGGATTACTGGCACGCCACCACGCCCAGTCTTAATTGCTGTCTCAGCACATCTGAGAGTGGGGGTGGGGGGCTAGCACACAAGGCCTGAATAGAACCCCTGGCCCCTGTGCCTGCTTGCAGGCGCTTTATATGCTGAGCTATTTGGCCGGCCCTATTAAACAGTATTTAGGAGAAATTGTAAGTCTATCACACTGAGAAAGCTCTCATTGTTACTATCATGCCTGGCTTGTGGGTTTAGATATATTTATTTATGTATTTGGTACAGGACCTCACTATGCAGCTCAGATTCATAGTGATCCTCCTGTTTTCAGTCTCTCCAGCACTGGGATTATAGGCATGTGCCACTGAGCCGGTCTTGGTGGCCTGGTCTCTGTGGCTAGCTCCGCATGCCTGGAGGGCAGGGCCAGCATGGCATGTGGTGCTAGGGGACTGAACCAAGTCCCTGTGCTTGCCAAAGCAGGACTTCATCTGTTGAACTATCTTGTTTAGCCCTGTGTTTGTATTTTTATTTCTAGGGTTTTTTTGAGACAAGATCTCACCATCTAGTCGAGGCTGACGAACTTATGGTGATCCTTATAGGTGTGCACCATCATGCCTGGCTCAATTCTAAATTTTAGGAAGCCTTTATTTATTTTTTAAAATTTTTTATTTTTTTTATGGCTGGCTCAGCCTGCCCTGGGTGTGGGGATGAACCGAGGTCTCTATGGTTGCCTAAGCTTTCCTAAGCAGGTGCTTTAGACCACTGAACCATCTCACCGGCCCCTAGGAAGCCTTTAAAATGTTGGAATTGTATATTTTCTTTGAAATCAAGTAAACATGCTTAATTTTGCCTCATTTGTATCTATTTCAACTACTTAATGCAGCCTCAGGGATCTAGTTTTATTTTCCTTTGGTATGCTGATCTGGGGGCTTTGGTCTGAGATACACTGTCATGATCTGAGACAGTTTGTTGTCCTTACCCCTCTACTCAAAGTAAGCATTTTGAAAGGGTCTTTCTTAGGGGCCTGGGATATAGCTCAGCGGCATAGTACCTGTTTCGTAAACACAAGGTCCTGAAGCTAGTAGTGGAGGTGCACACCTGTAATCCCAGCACTCAAGAGGCTGCTGCAAGAGGATCACTGAGAGTTCAAGACCACCCTGGACTAAAAAATGAGCTCAAGGCCAGCCTGAATTGTGTAGTGAGAACTGGTCTCAAAAAGACCCCCCCCCCAAAAAAAATAAAAAAAGCACAAGGTCCTGAGATAAATTCCCAGTACTAAAAATAAAGTGCTTTCCCTCTCTACCCCACTTCCCCATTTAACAAATCCTTAAAAAAAGCTTGCTACATTTACCATTCAGTTCTGCATTTTTCTCCCTTTTAATGCCAGTTGGCTTCAGGGCCTACCTCCTCTTGGACTATTTAAAACAGCCCAGGTTCTCCCACAATCAGAATTACTATGGCATGTTTGCATTTTTCCTGCCTATGGCCCCATGAGACTGCAAACTCAAAAAACAACTTCAGGGGCCGGCGAGATGGTTCAGTGGTCTAAAGCGCCTGCTTAGGAAAGCTCAGGCAACTGCAGGGACTGCGGTTCGATCCCCGGCACCACATGCTGCGCCAACCCCACCACCAGGACAGGCTGAGCCAGCCACAAAATAAATAAAAAAGAAACAAACAAACAAACACAACAAGCAAACAAACAAACAAATAAATAAATAAAAACAACTTCAAAATGAAGATAGATCTAGCATCTAATCCCACTTCTATCACTTATGTTTTGACCCGATAACTCTGGGCTTCTGCCCCTCTTTTTCAGTCTGGGGGCACTCCACCACAGAGCCACCCCTTCCAGCGTTTTATTATTTTTTACTTTGATCAAGACAGGGACTCAGGGGCTGGGGAGATAGCTCCGTGGCACAAGTGCCTGCCTGGCAAGTGCAAGGTCGTCAGTTCGAACCCTGGTCCCGCCGGGAAAAAAAAAGAAAAAAAAATACATATTCGCCGGACGTGGTGGCGCACGCCTGTAATCCCTGCACTTGACAGGCTGAGGCTGGAAGATCAGTGTGAGTTCGAGACCAGCCTGGGCTATAAATGTGAGCTCAAGGCCAGCCTGAACTGCATAAGAG
>PVKN010011306.1:0-21801 GCA_004027915.1 Capromys pilorides | reverse complement strand
AAAGATGTCATTTCCCTGAAACAATGCCATGTCAATTCAATGTAATCCCAGCAAGAATGCAAAATGAATTCTTCGTTTTGTGGAGTTTTATTATCTTACTTAAAATGTAATCATAAATATGAAAAGACAAGGAAAAATAAGACACCCTTGAAAGAACCACATTAGAGCAGAAAAGGATGGGCATGAGCCTTTTGAGAGCCAGGAGCAGAATGTTACAGCTTGTATCCAGCTGGCTCCCTCAGGACCCCCGCCAGCCACAGAGAGGGAGTTTCAAACATAGGTGATTGAAAGTGTGTGGTTCTGTGACTAAGGACTGCTGCTGGAATTGAGGCCGCCCTGCCCTGGGAGAGAGCAGCACTACCCCAAAGGTGGGCAGCCTGGATGGAACGAATGTGGACAGAACAAATCTGCATGGCTCTCTTGCTGCTGGCCGCCCTCTGCCTGCCCTGCTTTGCCATGGGCTATTTCTCTTCTACAATGCCCCTCTGCCCTGCCTCCCTGCCTTGGAGCCAGCTGACTGTGGCCTGGATCCTCTACACACCGTGAGCTGAAATAAACCCTTCCTCCCTTAACCATGGGTGTTTGTCTCAGCAATGAAAAAAATAACTAAGACTGGAATCTTGACTTCTCCACATTAGGATTTATTATAAAGGTATGAAAATAATGATAATAATAATAATGTATCGCAAAGAATATTTATAAACATGATGTCTATAAATCTATAGCAATCAGGTAGGCTCAGAGACAGTCAAATAGTCCAATAGATTAGAATAGAGTATAAAAAGTCTATGCATATATATGGGATATAGATGAGAACATAATACCATTTCAATAAATTATGTTAAGGTATTAGACATCTACAAGGAGAAACCTGTTCTAGTTGACATTTTCCTTTGGGAAAGAACCCTAAATCGTGAATGCTTCTCTGTCAAGGAAAGAAGTAATGAAGTGAGCTGAATGAGAAAAAAAGAAAGCTGCTTGATGAAGTGGTTTTCATCAAGTGATGGGCAAACAGGCTGGAGCTTGGCATTTAGACACAGCAAGGATGTCTTTAGACACAGAAGACACCCAGAGAGCAGGAAGTCCACGGTGACTCTACGGAAGGAAATCTTTCTCAACAGCCTACTAGCCTCTTCACAAAACTCTATTTGGGTAGGACTTGGCCATGTGGGCCTGTGGACATGCTGTGACATGTGTGCCCCTTCGTGGAAGGCAGGCTTTGCCATCAAGCAGAAAAATGAAGAGAAAATGCCTGTGGAATCCCATGGGGAGATGCATGGACACAAGGACACCTGAGCAGACCAGAGAGAACATGTAAAAATGAGCGTATCAAGATCTCTTTATGACTTCACAAAAATAAAGCTTTGCGGTCTGAAGAAACAGCTAGCAGTCCCACGCACAGCGTTACCTCAGTATTCCACCTTCATTTGCTCCTAAACGAGCGCCAAGGCAATGAGTACTGAATGAATGTTTCCTACAGGAAATCATGTAATTAGATTTATAGCAACTTGCCAAGTTTCCCCAGGGCTTTGATATTTTACTGAACTAATATCTAGACCTGCTAGGTTTATTGGTAGTGTGCTTAACGTGTTGCAACCCTTGATCAGCACTTAAAATGCACAGAAGTTCAAGACGGTGAGGACAAGCATGTGTGTTCCGCGCTGCTCACCAGCCACCCTGTGCAGATGCGTGCAGGATATTTTCCTCCTCAACATGCAGTGATTACTGGGTTGATAGTGTTCTGATGCAGACTTTGAAAGTTCTCCATGAAAACCAACCTATAATATTTCTAAAATATAATACAAAGGATGGCATTTTGTGATCTTAGGGGAGGGGACTTTTGAAAAGAAACCATAAATACATACCAACTATAAAAGGAAAGAGTAACTATGACTACGTCAAATTTAAAATACATATCTATTTGTCCACTACCATAAAGAGATCAGTAGTAGGAGCCACCTAATTGTGATATATCTCAGTGAGGACGGTCCACTGTCCTAAATGGGACCCAGCTACTTATGATGTAGGTAGATCTAGTACCCTTAATACATAAGACTTATGCTAGCTTATTGACAGAATAACAACTGTCACATTATCCCAGCTAAAAGTCTGACTGTATCAAATGTTGTTGAGAATTGGGAGAAGTGGGAACTATTTTACCCTACTACTGAAAGTGGAAATTGCTACAATGCTTTAACAATATGCTAGACTGTAAAATTTAAGATGCGTATCCAATGGTAACAGTCCTAGGATTCTTTTTTTCTTTTTGCAGGACTGGTGTTTGAACTCATGGCCTTGCCAGGCAAGCGCTTGTGCCATGGAGCTATCCCCCCAGCCCCAGTCCTGGTATTCTTAGTTCCACCTTAAACACAGTAGAAGAAATAAAGCAATTGTGATCCTCATTCAGTGGAATACAAAGTAGTGGGAAATGAACACACCTCTGTTATACATTCAGTGTGGTAAATCTTAAAATGTTGAGCTGGAGCCAGTGAAATAGCTCTGTGGCACAAGTGCCTGCCTAGCAAGCGCAAGGTTGTGAGTTTGAACCCCAGTCCCACCAAAAAAAAAAAAAAAAAAAAAAAGTTGAGTGAAAGAAGGCACATACAACCGACTGACTGTGTGCAATATTATTCCACTTATAGAAAATGCAACATCTGTAAAAGTAAGTTATTATCACAGATGCAAATATACTTAGTAAGTCTGTATGGGGAAGCACAGCAATGTTTATACTAAAATCAGAATAGGATCTTGGTTTTAGAGTTTAAGTCCCCTGGGTACCAGGTCCAAGTCTTTTTCTGCCTATCTTGCACATCAAGCACAAATCAAACACATAATTGGCACTCACAGAACTTTTAATTAGATGTTATTATGTTTGCAGTGTAAGTGATTGAAGTTTCATTGTTGATTAGCCCGTGTTTCCAATAGATCTCCATGCCAGGCGCCCATTCTGGGTAGGGAAATCATCAACCTGCTCCTGCTGGCCGTAACTCCCAACTCCCTCTTGCAGTAGCTCCTTGCTCTTTTAGGCAACACTATATTTTAGGAAAAGAACATTAAAGAAAAAAAACTCAGACTTTCCCCTCTAGATTCTTGAATGGCTGGGGCAGGAAAGAAAAGAAGCAATGGCAAAAGAGTGGTGGGCATTAAAGAATTATTACTGATTAAACATTTCAAATGCCTGATGAAACTTATTTTTTAACAGGAATCTTCAGCCTTTTAGGCAGGTGCTAGTGGAAAGAAATTGGATAAGACTGCATGAGTAGGATGAGGAAAGGGGGAGAGATGAAAGACATTCCAGATCTTACCAGTTTTGCTTGTGGCTACTTGCTGTACAAATTTGCTGTACAAATGTGCTCTTCTCACAGGCTTTCAACACTTTCCCTCTCCAGTGTGTGCAGCAGAGCCTAGGAAAGTTGGGTGGGGTGAGGTGGGGAGACAGGGATTAGGTATCCAAGAAAGAGAGTGAAAGACTTCATCCAAGGAACCAGATGCCCACCCCCAAGGATGCTTTACTTCAAAAGGAGAAAAGGCATAGCTCCTGCAGTATCCAGCTTCTTGTTTCCTGGGGCATGATACCCAACAGGCACAAAACCAAGAAAACAAGCTTCATTTGGCTCATGGTTTCAGGGGATGCAGCCCATGGCTGTCTGGATCCAAGGTAGATGCATTAAGGCAGAGGGATTCTGTGGAGGAGAGCTGCCTCATTGCCAGCAGCCAGGACGTTGAGCAGGGAAACTGAGGAAGGGGTATGGGAAAAGAGATAGCGGCCAGGGTCACACCTCCATGACACTCCCCGCACCAGAAGTGTGCTCCACCAACCCTCCAGGTGGATTCCAAAACCAACCCAGCTGACCCTCTACCCCATGGCCATTGCACAGCACCCCTGGAAAGAGAGTGCTTGAGGGATTTGGATGTGACGGCCACATAAATAGATGGAGGAGATGGTCCGGGAGGCCTCCAACAGGGGCCTCGCATGGACTGGCCTGCCAGTTATCAACTACTTACTTCCCTAGCACTGACCAGAATTTTGTAGTACAGTTTTGGTTTAATATCCCTGCATGTTGCCAGCTGTTTCTCATGGGAAAATTAGTGAAGAAATGTAAGACATTAGGATGTAGAAGGAGAATGATGCTTCTTAAGATTTCTGGGGTGATGGCAGAAATGACTTGCCAGGGGGTTCCAAGGGGACCCTGAATATAGAGGAGAGGAGTCAAGGCCAGCTACTCTTTTCCTGGGGCCAAATACCTCCTTATACTGACAACCCAAAGGCCTGAGTTCAGTATCATGCAGGGAATCAGCAGGTTTTGGTTAACCCAGGCAGCTGATTTTGGTCACTCTTTGGACCAGTAGAAAGAGCCAAAACGACCCTATTTCTCTCTAAAAGATTATATTTCCCTTGGACTCATCGAGACAGAGGTGAACAGCATGTTGCAAATGGGTGGTCACCAACGGGACAGATGGGCTTGTTACAAAAACAAATTTTTAAAAATTTAAAAAAAACTTTTCTAAATATATCTGAAAAGGTATTTGAGACAACTGTGGGTGGCTCTGCAGGACACAGATGTTGAGGCATAGGGTGAGGGCCATCAAAAAGCCAGCATCTCTGCAGCTTCATTTGTCACTCTCAGGTCAGGAAGCAAATGGTTGCCCGTTTCTGATTTAGTCTCGACCTTATCACTCAATCCCAGTGCATTCAGCCTTTGTGTTTGTGCAGCTGTGTTTTGGTTTCTGTCACCCAGCACACGGGGGAGACTCCCAGCCTAGACAGGACTCCCCTTGGAGCAGAGAGCCCCCAAATGATGTATTTACAGGCAGTGGTAAACCCTAACTAACTCACATAGGGAACCAGGAACCCCATCTTTTGTACCTAGGCTAGTTCAGAGGAAGAGCGTTTCATCACCCCCCTGTGATTCCAGAGGCTAACAGCTGGAATGAAAAAGGAGATCAACCAGGAGCAGTGGTACATGGCTGTAATTCCAGAAACTGAGGTAGGAAGATTACAAATCCAAACACATCTTGGGCAGTTAGGCAACTTACCACTTAGTAAGACCTGGACCCAAAATTAAGTAATCAATCAATCGGCATGTAGTTCATTGTAAAGGCTTTGAGTTTACTTCTAGCGCTTAAAAATTACCAAGCAAGCAAGCAAGGAAAAGAGAGCAAAGAAAACCAGAGAAGAAGAAAATGAAAGAAGATTAACTTTGCCAGATATAACTAAAGGGTGGGAACATAGTGATTAACTAGAGAACAAAGTAAGTGGCTTCTTGCGTCACCAAAGAGAGCAGCCACTGCCCTTTAGAGCATGTCATTGCCATCACAGAAGAAGAAAGGCATGATGTCACATGTGACACTCTGTCTATACAACACAGTCCTCTTGCCAGTCCAATTTTCACACCACGAAGTAGTGCAGCTCTGAGAGGTGGGCCTTGGGTTAACCCTGAAATTGCTGCCTTTCCATGTGTACTTCATCATGGTTAAATTCTGGATTTATTGCCACCTGAGATATTTACACAGACAAAGATGGCATTGGCTGGTGGAAAGAGGAGAGGCACAGAGTAGGTGTTAAGAATGACCAGGACTCAGTTCGAGTCCAGGCCCCGCCTCCAGATCACCACCACTCTGCTGGAGAAGACATGGTGACCCCAGCTGGAAAAAAAACAAATCCTCTAAATTTCATGCCTGTTCAAGGCTAAAGTAGAAAATGTGCTTCCATGGGTGAGCAACTGGCTCAAAACAAGCACACACTTCTCCTTTCTAATAAAAATGAAATGGGCTGTAGTTGAAGGGAATGAAAATGATTTTCTGAAAAGGGATGAATTTGGTAGTTCTGACCAATGGAAATAGGTCCAAATATCTCTCGTAGAAAAGAGCACTTAGCTACATCCTGTAAAACCTGATAACTCAAAAAAGGATATGAAAATTATGGACAAGCTGTGCTCCTGTGGCCTGAACAGAGTTGTCCAAGTTAAACTGCCAGATGCTGGCCCTGCTTGAGGACGTGTCTTATCCAGCCATTTCCACACAAGCCCTCGGTAGGAGGCACTTTGGCGTCCATCCTGTGCTTCTGTCCTCAGATGATGATGTGCTTTGAAGGCCACTGGATACCGTTTGCCTGGTGCTTCCTGGCCTGGCCTGGTACAGTTCTCTGTGCCCAGCCAGCCTGGCCAAGTCTGGCAGAAAGCACTTTGCCAAGTTCCAGGCTTTCTGCCCTCCTGACTATAGAGCCTCGGCCAGCCTCATGACTAGAGCTCTCCCTATGCCATTTGGCACCTGGGACAGAAATTCAAGTACAAAAATCAACTGGCTTCTTCCTCTGCCTAATAGAAAGGCCATAGCAGGTCACACCAAAGAATGCCGAAGAAGACACACATGGGAAGTCTATCTTCCTGCTGGAAAGTTCTTGCTTTTTAAAAGAAATTTAAAATTAAGGAAACTGAATTACAAGTATCTGCTATGAGAAGTAATAGGGAGATGATTTATTAGTTATTAATGAGAGACTTATATCTTAGATACTGCAGTCTCTTAGATTTATGTACACAAAACTTCCAAAGAATTTTAAACTCCAAGAGAATTTAATCCCTTTAATCTTATAGTACTTACCATGCACACATGCACAAACAACATTTACACACGTGTACGCATATGCAGGCACACACACACATTCATACACAATTTCATTCCATGATACACATGAATCACAAAAACAGAATAAATGTACTGATGTAAAAATAGACACCATTCAATTCTACTACTTAACTGTGTCTTAAAATGACTTTATTAGGAACACAAAATATGACCGTTTGCTCTTATGGGTTAACCTTGTGGGTTTCACAAGAGTTTGCTCTACCTGGATTTGGGACACAAACCCAACAGGAAGCTTATGCACAACCTCTCCTCTGGACATGGCAATAACACTCCACCAAGGAGTGCTAAATCACAGGCACCTGGTTACCCCATATTCTCAGTCAAATTCAGCAAAACTTAATCAAGCTTCTTGCTGTGGTCCAATGCTGAGCTAAGATAAGCTAAGTTGTGGGTAATAGAAAAGATAGAGAATAGCTGTTGCCTTCCCTACCCTGGGTCAGGGCTGCTGGCTCCTATGAGAGAAGAGGTTGAGCCAGGCTCTGAGCACCTGTTCCTGATTCTAGGACAGAGTTGAGCTTTAGGAGATTTGAACATCTAGGGTTTATTTCTACAAGGGAGAACTAACTGCTATTCCCCTAGTGGATGAGCCAAGCTACATTATAGGCAGTATAGAAACACAGGGCAATTTAACAGCCAAATTCAAAGAAAGAGGAAAGTTGAACCTGGGCTGACGTTTGTCTGAGTAGTCATCAAGCTAGCAGTTTGGAAATCTGACAGAATAAATTAAAAATGCAATTGATTTTTCTGGCTAAGGTGGCCCCTAGACCCTTCACCTCATCATCTTTCATTTCCAGAGGACAATTTCTCCCTGGTGCTAATGGCCCAGATATCCCAGCCCTCTTCATTGTCAAAGTGGGCGATTTCATTTGTGATAAAGAGCTCAAGGTCCAGAGTAGATGTGATTTGGGATTAAATTTAAACTCTAATGCATGCCTCTAAACCTCCACTTGGTCATCTACAAAAGAGGATAATGCGCATAACACTTTCTTAGGAATGAGGAAGGAATCGCTGAGATCAGCGAAGTATGGGATCTGGCTTATGAATAGCCTGTAGGACACACTACCTAGCATTTCTTTCATTTCTTCAACAAATATAGATTAAGTGGCTACTACATCTATGCAAAAATCCCATACTCTGTGGCACACAGAAATAAATCTGAAAGAATAATGTTCATCTGGGGATAGATCAGCCAGGAGGAAGGAGATGAGGAAGGAGATGACATCTCCAGCACAGGGAGCACATACTTTGAGAGAGGAAGTCAGAGCCATTGGACCATGGTGGAATGTTCTTGGAACTAGGCTGGGATCAGGCAAGGCTTTTGGAGAGTCTGACTCCTGATTTGCTTTAAAAAGAAGTGTAAAGACTAACTCACTGGAGCATGAGATGAGAAGGGAGAAGGCAAGCTCAGAGAAAGGACCTTGCATGAGCAACAGCAGGACAGTGGCAGCCAGCCAGACTGTGCTGGGAGAAGCTGGACAGCTAGCTCCAAGATGTGGGCAGCGCTCATGAAGAAAGCCTTCATGAGGCTGAGCCGGAGTGCTGGCAGGGTCACGAAGCTTTGTAGGTGGCACAAAATGCCTGGCCTCTCCCTGGGACAGGAAGGAGTCAAGAGAGGGCTCTGCATTCTGGAAAGGTTTCCCTGCTGTTGAGACTACACACTCCCTGAGGGAGAGAGCCCAGGGAATGGCTGAGAACCTAGCAGCAATCCAGAGAGCAGTGGAGTTCATTACAGTTAGGAAGCAACTTCCGCAGATGGGCTGTGTGTAGACTGTGGGTGGAGAAATTCAGGCCAGGACCCTGGCTTTAGAGGCTGAGTAAAAAGCGACATCATCTGTCAGACAGATCATGCACAGGGGAAGCAGGTTAGGGAAAACAGCATGAGGATCGTGGATAGTTCTGAGACCGTCTTTGGCTATTCTATACCATCCAGGTGACTGACAGTTCTTATTCCTTTTTCTGTTCAGCTGTTCAAAGAACAAGTAGACACTCTGTGTCCATGAAGTTACTGAACCACCAGGCTTAGGACATTTACTGGAATCCTGAAGCCAAAGGAGAGCCATCGAAGTTTATTAGGCAAGAAAGTCATCTGGTTTGTGTAGCCTTTTAGAAGGGTCAACTGCAGCAGCAGGGCGGCAGAGGAAGCATCTGAGGGCAGAGATGGGAGGTGAGAAGACCAGCGCAGATGCGGCTGTTATGGCACCAGCACCGTCTGCGAGGAGTGGAGAGGCCATCGTACTCTCACTCTGTTGCACACAGCTGCAGCTGGGACCTGGCTTAGACAGCAGAAGGTGAAGGATTCACAGCAGCTCCAGGACGAGCCAGGCTTTAGCTCTTCCAGCTCACGTGCTTCATTGGCCCAGCCAGTGTCTTCAGCTCCCGTGGTACCTCACCTTTTAGCAAACACCTCACTGCTGGGCTTTCATACCAGCCCAGCCAACTTGCCCAGGAGTCACTCTATTGGGTGATGTGGTGGCCTCATCTATTGCCGGCTTGTCTTCATATTAGAAACAGGAAGGCTCTAACAGACATTCCTTCCTTAGGCAAAGTCTTCTAATCTCCTCTATTTTCATTCTTGCTACCATTCTTCACAAAAATGAATATTAAAAACAGGTTTCTGGGGCTGGCAAGATAGCTCAGCAGACTAAGAGCCTGTTTGCATGAGTGCAAGGACCAGGATTCTGTCCCAGAACCACATGCCACACCAGCCCCATACCCGGGCATACTGAACCGGCCATTGAGACTGGGCGTGGTGGCACACAACTATGATCCAGCACTGGGGAGGCTGAAAACAGAAGGATCATTACTAGTCCAAGTTGTGTAGTGAGACCCTATACTAAATACATAAAAAATAAAGTAAAATAAAAATCAGGTATCTGATGCCATCCATCCTTTCTGATCCTGTGGACTTTTACTCTGCCTTTCATTTCTTTTCCCTGTCCCTAATGTTCTTTGTCCTTTGTTTTGTTTTGCTGCTTCTTTAACTGATAATTGGTTTTCTTTCTCTTTTCATGTTGTTTATAATATATTCACTTCTGTTGTATTCTTTTTTTAACTAAACTAATTATTTCTTATTATTGAAGTCTCGTCTTAAAAATTACTTTCTCCAGCGCCTTCCAGAAGCTTTTCCAGTGTCTTGGTCAGGTTTCTGCCATCTCTACTCCCTCATCTAGGACACTTTCATGCCGTCAGATCACAGCCACACGATGGCTCCTGCCTTCCTCCTCTAGCCAATGAGCTCCTCAGGGTCAGGTGCTGTATCATACTCAACTGTAGATTACAGAATCAGCTTAGAGACTCCTGGGAGGGCACCCTGCATGAGATCTAATACTTTCTGTGGAAACTCATGGCAAAGTTTTCTTCTTCATCATCAAGTTCATGCAGAAGACAGACAAGTTAAATGCACAACACCACTTCCACCAAAGAGTCGGTGAAGTCTGCAATATTAGGGGTTGTAAGTATGGAGATCCATTAGCACACCAAGGCGGGGCATCATGCAGCAAAGAAGTTTGCCATAGAGTGGGGCAGGAATGGAATTATAAACTGGAGGAAGTAGCCTTCAGGGAGTAGAAGCATTTAATTGTTGCATCTTCCTGTCTCCGTTACTGTAAGAAACTAGGGTAGAAAATGAATATAAAACAGCTAAGGCATTCCCTAAACTAAACAGTGTAGTAACTGCTTTTAGACAGTGTCTACTTGGGTTCTAAATAGCTGGAGGGAAAAGGAAAACCTAAATCAGTGGCTCACTTCATCTAGACTAGATAGGATTGATCTTAGAGCCTCCCAGGATCTTCAGCTCTTGTGATCTGCCAGCCTTGCCACATAGATCTTATTCTACCACAGAATTCTGGCATTTCAGAATGAGAAAGAATCTTAGAGCCCATTTTAAATACTGAAAAATTGTGGGTAGGCACTCTTGTAAGTCCATGTGTACTACAACCAACAGAGTGCATGTCTAAGATTAAAGTAACTGGCGAACATTCAAGAAGGGTCAAGGGATTAAACACATATTCTTTCATGAAATTAGGACATGAAGTCATTCTCTCCAGGAGCTCTAAGTCCTAATAAAAAACAGATTATTTAAGTGGTATTAATAGGGAAAGTATAGGACACTGTTAGTGCTAGAAAGGCAAGCAGCTAACCCAACATGGACAGGGAATCACCCCTGGCCTCTTTGCATAGAAATCCATGGATTGGAAGCTCAGTATGTGTTAACCAGGTGAGGGAAGAGATAGGATACTACAGGTTCGAGGCAAAAGAAATGACTCACACAAAACTCATGAGGTCAGAACTTAGGGTGAATTGTGGATATAAATGGTTCTGAAGCACTTCACAGTATATTTGGAGAGAAAATGAAGTTACTTAAAGGATAAAGAGAGTCAAGACCAGATTTTGAAGTACTCTGTAGAGTAGTAGCAATATATATATATATATATATATATATATATATATATATATATATTTTCCCCCTGAGGTCTGTGGAGAGAAATTAGAGAGGAAGGAAGGATCCTCACTGCATTGACCACTGTCTACAGGGGAGAGAGAGACTGGACTGAAGAGCCAGTAGGCTGTGACTGCCAGGTAGGAAATAAACCACAGTAGGGGGAGCAGAAGTGGGAAAAGCCAAGCAGAACAAAGAAACTTACATGTACTTAAAAAGTACACTAGAGAGCTCTTGGTTGTTGTTTGCTGTGGACAATTAGGAACAGGAAGAAGTCAAGGGTGATATCAGGTTCTGATTAGGAGGACTATGGTGATTCTTTTCACTGAATGGAAAATGCGTAAGAGGAGGCCCCTGTCCCTAGGGAAACATGGCCATCATGAGGGCAGTGCCACTTGCTGAGTACTTACTTTATGCCAGGAGTTAAGCTCAGAGCTGCTCGTGCCACGACCTCAATCCTTACTACAACAGTATAAGTTAGGTAAAATTAATATGTGATTAAAATACTAATGCCCAGAAATATGTATTTTCCCCAAAGCTATGCATGTAATACATGGCTGAGCCAAGATTAAATATAAGGTTAGGGAAAAATCAACAAGTACTGTGAAGTTTGGAATGCTAAGTGAAGCATACAAGCTAGATAGCAGCCAAAGTCTGGGTTTCAAAAGAGAAATTCTCTAGGGTATCCAAGAGTTAAAGGGAGAAATTTATATATACTTTATATATTTATATACTTTATATATTTATATATATATATATTTATATATACTAGTATATATATATATATATATATTAGTATATATATATTTATATATACTAGTATATATATATATATATACTAGTCCAGTGGGAGAAATAGTTTTAAGAGAGCGAGTGAGTGACTGACAATGCACAAGCTGGGGAGAGACTAAGCCAAGCACTGAGAAGGGAGAAGAAGTGATTTGAGTTGGCAACCTGGAAGTTATTGATCTCAACAAAGACGGAACTAGTAAAGTAGTAAGGGAAAAAATGTAACTTGGGGCGGGCTCAAAAAATAGGAGGGGAGCAAAAGATGGTAGAGTATAGAGACTCAAAAGAGATTGCTGCTAAAGGAGAGCAATAGAGAGGAGTCAAGACAGGTTATTTTTACATGGCATATGGCATGCTTGTATATAGTGAATATCACTCAAAGAACAGTGTTTTGGTGTTATGGGAAAGAAGGGGTAGAAAACTGGATGCCCTCTGTACATGGGTGGATGGGTGGCCTGGGATGCAGGAGAATATGTGTCCGCTGTCGTGAGACTGAGAACATTTGGACACAGGCACAGAGAAGCTGATTGATACGCTTGTGGAAAATCGAGGACATTTCCTCCTTATATCTTCTGTTCATAAGCTAAGAGTGAGAAGATGCTGGAAGTTTAATAAAAGCAGAGAAGCATGAAACAGGTGCCAGTACTGGAGACCTACGTGAGATCTGTGATGCTGAATTTTAAATGAAACCTGATATTTTCCTCCATCCATGTCCATTCTCTTAGGTGCAGGAGTAGAGTGAGTGGAAGGAGGGCCTTA
The DNA here is from genome assembly GCA_004027915.1 of Capromys pilorides. Classification (NCBI taxonomy): domain Eukaryota; kingdom Metazoa; phylum Chordata; class Mammalia; order Rodentia; family Capromyidae; genus Capromys; species Capromys pilorides. The sequence goes on along the minus strand of PVKN010011306.1, from coordinate 9,170 downwards.
CTTAGCAGGATTTGGGTTTTCTAGGGAAGTATAATGAAACGAAAGGGAAGCACGACTGTATGAAAGAGAAAATACGCTGATGAGTCACAGGTTTGGAAATTCAGGAAGTAGGCTACTGCGTGATGGAAACGTGGCAGAAATGTTAGGACTCCCAGAGATAGAATGAATGTGAAAGTGAACTAGAAAATGCAGTGGTCAGAGTTAACTGGGCTTGAGTGGAGATTTTGAGGTTGTAGTAATGCAAGTGGCAGCGTCTCTGGTGTGTCTGTGGGAAGGACGTTTGAGGCGACATGGAGGAAAGAAGATCCGTCACAGATGAAGCAGTGACGTAGCCGAGAGGCCAGGAAGGTGCGTGACTCATCTCTATGAATGCTCAATCCCACACATGAAAATAACGGTGGAAGTAGAAGACAGAAAGCACAGTGAGCCAGGACCTGAAATATTGGATGATGAATCCTCGGAGGAGAGCGAGAGGACAGCAGACGAGTGGAAACCAACTGGGGTTTACAATCTAATGACGTACAAGTCAAAAAGGAACAGAGTTCTGGCTAAGAGGAAGGGAGAGATACTTATTGGTAAGGAACAGGGAGGACCCCTATGTCACATGTACTAATAAAAAAGGGGGATCTGAGTGAGAAAAGATAGCCTCCCCATGGGTGGACTTTAGAGGAAGCCGTGTTCCCGGTGATAGGCAGCTTCTGTGAGAGCAAGAAGATGGAGGAATCATTGGGAGCAGAGGTGAGGAGGTATGCACGCTGCAGAAAGCGTATGCGAGGTGCGCAGCATATTGGTCAGCGAGGAGCTTGAGCCCCACCAAGCTGGCAGAGCCGCGTGGATGAGGCGAAGGACCCACTGAGGCCTGCAGGATGGAAGGCCTGTTGCGACCGGTCCTGGGTCTCTCTCAGCACTGCTGTCTCCTAAGTTCCCCTTGGAGTGTGCTGAATTTGACATGTCGGCAGGGAATTGAGGCCACAGAAGTCCAGTGGGCTACAAGAGCTATAGATCTGACAGCAAAAAAGAGGGGGGCAAGCTAGAAATGCAGACCTGGGAGCAGGGAGACTCCAGATGGGTACTGCATAGTCCCATCCAAGGGTGGGGAGCCTGCGAGATACGGGAAGCAGCTGGCACAGAGTCCCCCATCACACCAATCTATAGGAGATGACAGAGGTGAGAAAAGCGACACAGGAGACAGAAGGAACGGGGAGAGGAGATGGAGGAAGAATCACAAGGCGTAGGACTGTACAGTGTGAGGAAAGAGGACCTTGGCAAGCATTGCAGAGAGGTTGGCTAAGGTAAGCTCTGAAAACTTTCCATCGGGCTTAGCAATAATGACCCACTGGCGCCCTTGATTTAGCAGCTCTGTGCAGGAGGAGACCAGACTGCAGTGGGTGGAGGTGCGAGTGGAAAATCACCCGCCACCCGCCTCCTCTTAGCTGGTATAGTCTGGACAGCCTTCTCGACCTCTGCAAATCTCCATTCTTCACCCTGGAAATAGGGATAGAAATACTGATCTTACAAGCATGTTGTGTGTGATGAAGTAAAATTAAATAAAGCACAGTGTGCCCGGAAAAGAGTCAGTATGCTAGAAATAGGGATTATGGTAAACACAATGTGTATCACTGTTGGTCCTTGCCCATAAAGGCTCTGGAAACAAGACTAGCAAGAATGGGATGTGGAGTCTGGAGACGTTTCCCTTTTGTTTTTGGCATGGAATACAATTGCAGAAACATTTTTAAGAGACTGAAAATGTAGTTGTAAGAAGTGAAGACAGCTGTCCCTTGCTGCAGTGAACCCACGACCTTGGCTGTGTCAGCCTCCATTAGAAAAAACAGAGCTGACTTGAAAATCCTCGCACGCATTTGGAAAAGCCCTGAGAGTTCCCAGAAAGGGTGGCTGCTCAGAAACCTCAAGGATTGCTGTCCACAGCTTCAAGGGGCCTTATCGCCCCAACTGTAATATGCTTTTGGAATGAAATGTTGGTGATTATACGGCCAGGCTATGATTTTCTGATTTGTGCAACAATATCTCTCCGGAAGGAAGACAGATAGTCATGCACTGAATTCCTAATCCGATGCCTAATTCTGTCCAAGGCACTGTAAATCTTGATGCGTTACCTGAAGGGAAACCTTCGATTTCTGAAAAATGAATATTATAGAGTTTTCTATGACCCAGAGAGACTTGAGCAGCAGGCGCAAGCCGCGCAGTATGGATTTTTGCCAGCTGCATTACGATGCTGAATATAGAAAAGAGCGAGTACTGAGGCTGACCAAGTGTCACCTGTGTCCTGCAGCCCCTCGCCTTCAGCAAACCCGATTTTGGAATCTCAGAATTTGCACCCAAAATCTACGGTATAAATTGAATGTATAATTTTATTTATATGCAGAATTTAATTTTGAATGTAATGTTACTACGGCATTTTTTTTTAACTTATCTGAAGTGTGTGTAGCTGAATTATCCAAACTTCAGGCCCCTCTCCCGCTGAAAGGAACGAAAAGGTAAGTAGCAAGACTATAAGACTGCTTACGAGGGTATTAGAAACTAGACTGTCCTAGCACTTCCACCTACTCTGGGAAGCCATCTTGGATAGCCCTAAGCTTCATGGGATGAGAGGAAAGAGGCAGGAGGAAAGGCATGTGTGGGCTTCTCTGGGAGGATCTCAGGCCAGGTCTCGAGATGGGGTATTGTCAGCCTCCAGAGCTTTCACTCCTGGAGCCGTTATTTATTGAAGGCTGCAGAATCTCTGTATAAGAAGAGGGTGATGGCTCCAGCCTGGTGGGGAAGGGCTGTGAGAAGCTGTGCTCCTCAGCCATCCCCCAAGGACAGAGAAGAGCCACTTGTCCCTATCTGCAGTGTGACTAAGTCCTTACTGGAAAATAAGACAAGCCGAGCAATGCCACAGTATCTGAAGATTAGAAGAGCCCCAGAGGAGCTGCTTGAAATTATTTAGTTGATGGGCTGGTTTAATTCACGATCAGAATCATTGCTTTTCAAAGATGCTTGATTCACATATACTATTGACACAAGTTGTGGGAAGCCACCATATATACATAATGTATCTTATCTTTTTATTCCTGCTGTTCTCTCTCTCCCTCCTTTGGCACTCTCGATCTCCTTTCCTTTTTATCAAGATCCATCTCCCTGTTGCCTACTATCTATGTACTTATTTTTGCTTTTAAAACTATTTGTGTTTTGAATACATATAAGAGAAACGACATGCTATTTAAATTTTTTTTGTCTTACTTCTTATCACCTAACAATGGACTCAAGTTGTATTCATTTTTCTACAAATAACTTAAATTTATGTGTCTTTATAGAAGTGTGGTATTCCACTGTATGTGTGTGTGTGTGTATATATATATATATATATATATATATATATATATATATATATAACATTTTCTTCATCCATGCACCTGCTTGTGGGTATGGAGACCACTTCCAAGAGCTAGCTATCATGAGTTGTGCTGCTAGACCATCATTATGAATATATTGGTGAAGTAAGATGTCTTTATCTCTTTTGGTAACCCAGTGCAACCATGTGAAGAGTCTTCAAAAAGCTAAAAGTGCTTTGACCCAGCTATTGCCCTTCTAGATATCTTTGCAAATCACCTCTCACCCTCTGTGTCATTGTGTTCCCTGCCTGCTTTGCCTTTTTGACCATTCCTCCAAAATGCTGGAGAAGAAAGAGACAGGAAGTTGAATTGGTATAAAAATGAAAAGAAATATGAGATTCTACACTCCAATAAGTGTAGAATGGCATTCTGTGTAAGTGTAAGTGGCATTCTGTGTTGAAGAAGTCTGAGAAAATAGGTGATCCTGTGTCCTATGGAATAGGAAGAGAACTAATCAGTCAGGAGTAGGAGGTAGGAGATAGCATGGAAGGCAACCCAGGACCAGATCTTGGGAAATGTGAATGCCAGATCCAGGACTTTGGGTAGAGCATAGTGGGCAGCTAGGAGCCAGCAGAGGATCTGGAGCAGAGAGGGATTGTCAAAGGTTGTTACTTACAAAACATAGTTGCCCTAGTTTATATTAAAATAACTCTCTAAAGTATCAGTTGTCTTAATAGCAAGCATTTTTAAGTTTAATTAGTTTCTTAGATTTTTTTAGATAATAGAAGATAATATAGCATAATCTGGTTATAGTTTTTATCATGAGTATCATGTTTATTTAAGAAATTTAGAATGGAATCCTTATGGAATATATCACAAAGCACTAGCACTATGAAGATATAAGGTGTGGAATCAAATATCTGCCTCTTGGGGACCAGTGAGATAGCTCAGCAGATTAAAGCGCCTGCTTAGGCAAGTTTAGGCAAGCTCAGGGACTGTGGTGCAATCTCTGACACCAGATGCCATGCCAGACCTGCCCCCAGAGCAGGTTGAGCCGGCCACAGAGTCCGGGCACAGTGGCAGGCTCTTTGTAATCCCAGTGCGGGGGATGCTGAAAGCAGAAGAATCACTATGAGTCCAACCTGGATAGTGAGACTATAACAACCAAATACATTTTGAAAAAATCTGCACACCAGGAGATAGAGGCCCAGAAGAAAGATTAGGTAGCCATAGTTGTTTAATGTGAGTATCAAGTTTAGTCAGTACTCCTGTGGTCTTATGTACCAGACACCTATTCACATTAGCTAACACTAGAGATGGGTATGAGCCTCAGAAATGTTTGCTGTAAGGATGCAATTGTGACTCAAAGACCCTAGATGGTGGGGAGAGCAGCTGGCACCGGAGACTGGAGGATGCACTCCCAGACCCTGCTTCCCACTCCATTTCTACCCCTTGGTCAATGCGTTGTGCAGTACAGGTCACACAGCTACCCACAATGCCCTGCTTTCAGCTACATCTCAGATCACTACTTTTAATCGGTGCTTGAGGACCTCCCCACAGAATTCTCAGGACAGGGAAATGACATTGACATTGCTTGGCTGGCTTCCCACCCCCAGCTAATCAATGATGGTGAGGATATGGAGGTGGCATGCTCTGAAGAGGCACACAGCCTAGAGGCTCTCCGCATGGCTGTGGGGCGACAGTGTGTTAGATCAAGAGGTATTTATGAACAGATGCCCCAGGATGTGCCTACCTGGATGAAACGGTCTTAGGAGCTTGGGATGCAAGTGACCTGGGAGTTGAGAAGAGGCCTACTGGTTCACAGCGGAGCGACTCTTAGAGCTGTGCAAGGATCGTGAGTGAGGACTTCAAGGTACATGGGGCAGTTTTCTAATTGAAGGGCAAACACACATTGCCAAAGACAGTTTGGTGAGGAGAGGGTTTACACTACATCCAACAGGTGAGGCTTTCTCTCTTCAGAAAGAACTAAAAAGTTCACATGAAAGCTTCTAATTTCTGCGATGAAATAAAACTTTAAAAACCTGAAACCTGGAAATAGCTTCATAATGTAAGAGCTTGGGCACAAGACTTCTGTGTCTCTCACTGGAAGGAGTATGACACGTCTGTGGAACACAGCAGGGGCAGCCTCTGTGGCTGCAGGCTGCTTTCCTCAGAGCTGACCATCGGACCTGCACCTGGCAAAGAGGCCTCCAAGGCTCCAGGCTGCCCCAGAAGCCTGTCCTTTCCAGAAGAGCTTCTGAGATAATGTGTCAAGGCAGAGGAGAGGAAGTGCAAACCCAAGGCTATCGTTACAGTCTCTGGTGTCAGAAGGACAGATCCTGTGCTTACAGACCTGAAGACACCTCGAAGTTATTGAGCTCCGGGACCCAGAAGAGACTGCAGACAGCCTCCAGATAAAGATTTGTTATTTTTTGTTTCTTTAAATGAATCTTATACATTTGTATCAGATAGTCTGAACAACTAACTTCAAGATAGTACCATGTAATATAGCAACCATTGTTGAATTTCTATTACTTTGTTTAGTGAAATCTTGTATCATTTCCAAAGTTTTCTTTTTCTATCACTATTTTGTATTCTTTAAAAGTGGGGAGAAGGCTGGGGAGATAGCTCAGCCACCTAAGTGCCTGTCTGGAAAGTGACCTGGGTTCCATCCCGAGTACCACATGCCATGCTGGCCCAGAAACCCTGGGTGCACTGAGCCAGCTGCAGAAACTGGACATGGTGGCTCATACCTATAATTCCAGTGAGGGAGAGGCTGAGACAGGATCACTATGAGTCAGAGCTGCATAGTGAGACCCTGTACCAAATAAAGAAAGAAAGAAAGAAAGAAAGAAAGAAAGAAAGAAAGAAAGAAAGATAGGAACCTAAGTCCTGGTCCTACAACTGTGCTCAGAGACACGTTGTTACGACTCCTTGTCCAGTTCTCCTTCCACTCTGCCTTCCCCGATGTCTGTGGCTTCGCCTTGCTGGAGCTGCCCTTGTGTAGCTGTGCAGGGGTTCGGTTTCAACTATGACCTATACACATAGGAGATGGTGTTTCCTTCATTTGCTTCCATTCAGTCTCCACGCACCTTCCCACTTTCCAGGGTAGTGAGAGGGCCATCATTCCTTTCAGCTACTGTGCATAAGGCACTGCAGGAAGGCCATTTTCCAAGATAGATCACCTCTGCTTTCTTGGAGCACTTAGGCAATGAGAGTACAAAGACATACACAGACAGGGACAGAAACAGAATAAGGGTCAAGGCAGATAAAGACACGTGTTGTGAAAGAACCATGATGTTTCCACCTATAAAAGAAGTGGGAAGATCTTAGATGGTCTTGGACTAGTAAATTATCCCTCCATACTTTCCAAGAAAATGACAATTAGAGAAAACCTAAGCAGTATGACGCTGGCCATGGCAAGAATCACAGTTAAAAGGCCAACATGCCCAAAGGCCCTGAGGTCAATAGAAGTCTTGTGTATCAGATCAAACTTGATGACCCAGGGAGGGCACTGGTGCAAGCCCTGCCGTACTGTTGAGCTGTCATAGGTACCAGATTCTTTTCTTTTCCTTTCTTTTCTCACTTCTTTTTTAGCAAAGTGAAATGGAAACATTATAAAGGTTCCTAAGCAAGGGCAGGTTATACGACTATTTAAATTTTAAGAAGAACCTTTGGGCACCTTTGAAAAATACAGGTGTTGAAAAAAGAGCTCAATATAGCAGAGCATGCCTATAATGCCAGCACTCTGGAAAGCTAAGGAAAGAGGATCACAAAGTTCAAGCCCAGCCTGGGCAAAATAGTGACTTAGCAAGGTCTTGTCTCAGAAAGCAAAAAGAAATAAGATTTCGGTTTAAAGCGCTGAGAATGTAGCTCAATGTCAATGCCCTAGATTGAATTCTCAATGCTGGAGGGAAAGATAAAAAGGAAAGAAGCGAGGGAGGTGAGGAGGGGGGAACAGAGGGAGGAAGAAAGAAAGGAAGCAAGGAAGGAAGGGACAGGAAGGCAATTCCAGAGGCTGCCACGGTAATCCCAGTGAGACACAGTATCGGCCAAGCCAGAAAGGCAATGTGAAAATGGAGGCAGTGGACAGATTGGAGGCATGACTGACCAACTCTCCTCCTGGCTGCAGGAGCTGAGAAAGGCAGAGTGTGGAGTCCAAGCTTCCACTGATTCTTGGCATGCAGGACAGGGTGTGATGCTCTAGGAGGAACAGGGACGAGAACCAAGGGGGCAGCTTAGGTTTGTGCAGTCTTTGTACTTTCTAGGAGCAAGCAAGTGTGTGTGAAGCAGAATGCAAAGGAGGGCTTGCAGCCAGCGTGGTGCGCTGATGTGCAGACAGCTCGCGATGCTAGTTGGAAAGAGAGTTTTAAAATGGATTGTAAAAAGCCTGTCTCAGTTACTCTTCACTCATCGCTGGGATAAATACCTGACACTCAAAATGAAGGAGAGAAATATTTATTTAGCTCCCAGTTACTGGAGGTTTCAGTTCATACCAAGACGACTCCAAGGCAGAGGGCGACATGGCAGAGAGCAGTCATTCCTGGTGAGAGCAAAAAGCAGAGAGCAAAGGGAGGGGTAGAAGCAACAAGGGCCACAGAGAGCAAGTCTGTCTCCTGTCTCCCTAACGTTACATTCAGGCTGTCTGCCCCAGGCTTGGTGTAGCACCCACACCCATGATCCCAGCCTTGGATCACCTGTAAACCCAGTGGATCATGAGGTAACCTCAAACTCTAGACGTGCCCACCCCATGAGCACATGAAGCTTTAGGGGGACACCTAGAGACAAACCATGACAAGGACCTTGAGCAAATATAAGTGACATGGGATTTGGGAGACATCCATCAAACTGGAAGGCTGAAGACACAGGAGGTGCCTGAGAAGCTGCACACAGCACGCCGTGCAGCAGAGCCCCCATGAGCCTTTCTGTCTCTGCTTCTGTGGTTTTAGTGGTGCCACAGCCTTCCTGGAGTGGAAATCCTGTCTGTTGTTGGCTTCTCTCTCTTTGTCTGCTCTGCCTACCTCTGCATTTTGTGTGCTCTCTCTCTGCCTCTCTCTCTCTCTCTCTCTCTCTCTCTCTCTCTCTCTCTCTCTCTCTCTCTCTCTCTCTGTCTCATCTCTGTCTAACTGTGTGGCTGCATGTGTGGACGTTTGCCTCCCATGGACCTTACCTGTCGTGGTTCTTTCTTCTTTCCTCTCTTCATATGTTTAGGAATACCTATATCTTGCTGCTTCTATCTCTCTTCAACTACACCCTCTCACATTACACCTTTCTATTCCTACTTCTTTTTAAAAATGACCAAATGCAGCTGTTTCTGTTTAGTCTTTATCACATTTTCCAATTTACCTGCCTAATAAAGCCTGATTACCCATTCTGGATCCCAGTCCCAAAAACCTAGAGAGAAAATATCTTACTGTCACTGTTTGGGTCAGATACTCATTCCTAGTTCAGCTGTACTCTGACCAGCAAGGCAAGAGTAGGCAAATGGCAAGGAGTTCTGAAACCATCATGTTCTATTGACTAGCAGAGCAGTTAAGTCCTGTAAAATTGATGAAAGGGGATTGGGGAGAAAGGAAGGAGAGGGGAGAAGGGGAGAAGAGAGGAGAAGGAAAGGGAAAAGAAGGGGAAGGGAAGGGAAGGGAGGAAATGGGAAAGAAGGGGGAAGAGGAGGAAAGGGGAAGAGAGGACAAAGGAGGAAAAGAGAGGGAAGGGAAGGGAAGGAGAGAGGATGGGAGGGAAGGAAAGGAGAGGGAATGGGAGGGAAGGAAAGGGAGGGGAGGACAAAGGAGGAAAAGAGAAGGAAGGGAAGGGAAAGAGGGGATGGGAGAGAAGGGAAGG
>PVKN010011305.1:0-21798 GCA_004027915.1 Capromys pilorides | reverse complement strand
GAGCGTGCCCACGTGTGTACATGCATAGGGGTTCCTTTCTTAAGGAGCCAGTGCAATCGGTGCAGCAATTCAGTTTCTGGGTTCAGAAGTCAGAAGCACCCACATGTATACTCTGGCCGTTCTGCTCACTGTGTGACCCTGGATAAGTCGCTGGACCTCTCTGATCCTCTCTCCTCACCTACCCGATGAGGATTCAGTGAGAGCATGCAGCTAACATTCGGAGCGCAGAATGAGCCCTCAGCCTGTGTTGGCCACAAAGAGGTTGTGATGAGACGCATCTGCCCAGCTCTGCCCTGCACCTTCCAAAGGCGTCACCAGGGTGTTTCTGCAAGACTAGTTTATGTCCTTTGTCTTAAGGGTGCCGGGAGATGGCCAGATAGCTCAATGGATTAAAGGACCTGCTTAGGCAGGTGCAGGGACTGGGATCCAGTCCCTGGCCTGCCTTGCCAGCCCCTCCCCCTGCGGCACACTGAGCTGCAGCTAAGCGTGGGCATGGTGGTGCACACCTGGGATCCCAGCGCTTGGGAGGCTGAAAACAGGAAGAGCACTAGGGTCGATCTGTGTAGTGAGACTGTAAATAAATCCTGTACTAAATACATTTTTAAAAAATAATTAATTAAAAAAAAAAGGTGCCGGTAGGTTAGCGTGTGCGGTGATGCTTTGGACACGCTCTACGATGGGCCTGCAGGGCTGGACAAGTCCCTTCTAGGAGCCTTTGTTGTCGCCAGTGACTGCTACATTAGTGGCTTAGAATGACATGCCGTTACTGTCTGACAGCTCTTGGGCTCAGAAGTCCTAGCTGGGTCTCAACTAGTCAAACATGACAGGCCAGCGTTCCCTCAGGAAATGGTGGGGGAGCCTTCCAGCTCCTAGAGGCTGTCTGCAACCCTTGGCTTGTGGCCCCTTCCTCCATGATCAGTGAGACAGCCTGTGTCATCTGAGCATCTCCTCTTATGACGTCGCCTCCCCCCACATTTCATTCCCCATTATTATGTCAGTCCCACCACAATGCTCCAGAACAACCTCTCCGTGTTTAGGTCAGGCTATGGACAACATGAGCTCCAGCTGTAGCCTCAACTCCACCCCCTTGCAGCGCAAGGCACCATGGTCGAAGGTGCCGAGGAGCAGAGTGGGACCTCTCAGGGGCCGGGGATTCTGCTGACCGCTCTTCCAGCCTTGGTTTTCTCATCTAGAAAGTGGCAGTGTCCAGCCCAGCAGGCACCTGACAGTGATTGTGTGAGATGGCCGAGCACGCTGGCCAAGGGTAGGAAAGTGTCGGCTGGATCTGCCCTGAGCACCCGCTGCGCGCGAAACGCTTCCAGATAGATGCCAGGGTCCCCAAGGATGGAAGATGTCACCGTCCCTGCTGCGGAGCAGCTGGCAGTGTAGGAGGTCTTTGGACAGGAACAGAGGTGCTCACTGTACCCCACCCAGTGAACAGCTACTCCACAGAAGAAAAGGCTCTGGATTGTCCCCCCTCCCAAGGACTTGCTATAGGGGGGGTGGGTGTAGAGGTAGGAAGGGATGGCCTCAGGGGGGGTCTCTGTTAAGTCGCAAGGACCAGGCAGGCATTGCACAGCTGTGACACAGGCTCCATCTAGCAGGGGAGATGGGCTGGCAGCCTGCAGGGACCTAGTGGTGGCAGGGGTGGCTGTATGGGGCACACCGTGGTGAGAAGTAGCTATGAGTACCGACGGGACTTCAGGTAGTTTTTTTTTTTAATGCGCAGAATATATTTATTGAGGGAAAGAAAGCTCCTGTCTGAGAGACAGGAAGGGGGTCGTGAGTGGGTGGTCCCAGGAAGCTGTCTCTTCCAGGGACTTTTATAGAGGAAAACCATGAGGTGAAGTGGGTCTAAGATTGTGGAGAAGACAAGGGAACTCGCTTAGGTGGGTATGAGGCGGGACAAAACTGTGGTCAACCAATGAGATTACAAGCACCATTGCTCAGGTAAAATAGATTAAAATCAGGATCCAATGAGAAGGCAAGTCATGTAGCTAGCGGGCATGAATACAGAGCAAGGTCTCTTCCTGTTGGGCGTGGGCTGGTGCTCTTTCCAGGCTCTTTCAAGGCGCTTGGTCCTTATTTGGCATATCAATCCCTGATGCCCGCCCTTAAGTAATGAGTCTGTTGTTGCTCTTGTCTTGAGATCTGGCCCATGGCGGAGGAGCATCTGTGTCCTGTCGCAAAGTCACTTTGTCTTCCTCCAGGTAGTCTCGATGCTGCCACTCGTTAATAAAATGCTTCCCCGGTGCCAAGTATTTTCCATGGAACAAGCTGGTCTGCTCCTCAGAACAACCCCGGAGGCACTTACTATGGCTGTTCCCATTTTAAAGGTGGGAGCGCTGAGGTTCAGAGAAGTAAGCTACTTACCTCGCATGTCCCTGGGATTCAGAACCAGGCAGTCTGAGTGCTGAGAAAGGAACCCGGACCCTGGGTAGGATCAGGTCTAAGGCGGAGCGCAAGCCAGGCCTCGAGGGTGTAGCGGAAGCAGCAGAGAGAAGCGCAGGTGCAGAGCGGGACAGTGAGAGAGATCCTCCCTGCAGGGGACCTAAGAGTTTGTGGGATACAGATGAGTGTGCCTCGAAGTGAAGGCTCCACAGCCCTGGAAGGCTGTGGGGGCGGAAGTCTGGAGAGCACTAGGGAGCCACTGAAGTTTCTATAGGATGCGTGACGAGACCACATTAGGGAAAGAGAGAGGCTCCTGCTTTTCCCTCGGAATCCTCAGACGGTGCGTGGGTAGGACGCTCTCTAAGGGAGGACGCCCGAGAGTCACTCTCTGCAGGAGCGGTGCTGAGGAAGCCCTGCCTCGCCTGGCCCTGAGCAGAGCCCCTGCAGGCTGTGCTGACTGGGCCATTTCCTGTCACCATGTCCCACTTCCTCTCAAGTCCCCAGCTGTCCAAGCTGATAGCACGAGACGCCCGTCAGCCAGCAGGGCCGACTCCATGGCTGCTGACCTCCGTGCTCATAGAGATTAAGCTGATTCCTGATTCACGGCCTGTGGAATACTTACCTTAGCCCAAACTGCAAGTCTTTCGGGGCTCTTCCTTGGAGACTGTTTGTGCATTATGCCCGAGTAGCTGGCAGTCCTGGGGACACGCTGCTCACGGTATATTCTGGGTACACGGCTTCTGTGACTGGATCTCACACTGGGGTATGAAAGAGATGGAGAGTCGCGCCCAGTAAAAGGACATCTTTCCTTTTCCAAAAGAACAGCGGAATTCTCACCTCTCTAAGCAGCTCCCAGGGGTGTCACATGGCAACAGAGGCGTCCCACTCAGCCACTCCTGCGCAGGCTCTTGAGGATGATTTACAGGCCAAGTGTTCTGTGGTTCCAGTGTTTGGAAATCAGATGTGCCTGGTGTGGTGGCCTGTGCCTGTCATCCCGGCTCAGAAGGCTGAGCCAGGAGGATCACCATGAATTTGAGGCCAGTCTGGACTACCTAGCAAGACCCTGTCTCAAAAAAACAAACAAACAAATAAAAAACACAGCAGTGACATCTACAGCAAGGGCTAGGACAGCCCCAAGCCAAACCCGGCCACGTTCACGGCAGCAAGATGCTCATGTGAGGAGGGTTCAGGTCAGGCCTGCCCCAAATGGATGAGTCGAAATTAAGACAAAATGTGGGAGTTCTGTGCCCTTGGAATTTGGCGACCTAGAACTGGGGCTCTACGCCTCACTGTTACACCCAGAACGGCACCTGAGGAAACAGCAGCTTTTGCCCTAAGAGCTAATAGGTGTCGCTGCTGGCTGCATTGGTGTACTGAATTGATATTTCTGAAAGTGTCACAGTAGTGGAGTGACAGTGAGCCAGTAGCATAAAGCAGAGGGGTGTCACATCAGCACCAGGAAGAAAGCTAGGAAGACTAGCTCAAAGGTCAAGGGTCACTAAGAGGTTCCCCACCCTCACAGGCAGGATGGTGAGGGAACCCCAGTGGAGCTGATACCCTGAGCCCCAGCCTCTCCCGGTAAACGCAGAGCCAAGTTGAGAGGCAGGGGGAGATCAAAGGGGCCACCCCTGGCTCTCCTGGAGCCTCTGCCATCTCCCCAGGCTGAGCCCCCGCACCTGAGGCCTCTGAGCCACCCTCCAGGCCGGGACAGTGTTCTTGCACTTTTGACCTTCCCCACGCCAGTGCGGGAGGCAGGCCAGTTGGAAACAGTGGGGCCCAGAGATGCCAAGTGACTCATCCAAAAGTCACACAGCAAATCAACTCCAGAGCAGATTCCTTGAGGCCCCAGCCAGGCTGCACTCGCAGGCCAGGTCCTAAGCGGCGCCTCTGGGAGCTCCTTGGAACAAGCTGGTGGGCCTGGGGGGCGGGGCGATGGGAGGCTGCAGGGACACTTGTGGGACATCACTTTGTATCTGAAGCGTGGTGCTCACCCCAAGCCAAGAGCCAAGGCAGCTCGTCCTCTGCTGCCTCCGCCTCGCAGAGAGGGTCAGCGCTGACCCGGGAGGCCCCCTGGGGAGGCGGGGACCCCCGGGGAGCCTGACCGCAGCTGGGTGGAAGCCACAGGCCCTGGGGATGCTCGGAAGGAGGGAGGCCTCCAGCTGGGCCGGTGCCTGCTGCGCGGAGGAGGGCGGCGGTCGGTTCACCGGGCGGCCAGCAGACTGGCTGCCTGTCGCAACGTCTGGTGGCGTTGGAGGCACCCTGTTGGGCGCAGCCTGCCTGCCGCGGAGCGTGTGTGGCTGTGGCTGTGGCCGTAGGCCGCGCGGCCCCGGCTGCTGGCACCTCGCGGCCAGTTGGCAGCTCGGGTTCAGCCGCAGGTCAGCGACGCCCATGACGTCACGAGTCTGTTTACTGCCGCTCTCGTCGCCAAGGAAGAGCCGGATTCCTTCCGGAGTGGCGGGAGGGGACCCCTGTCCCACTTCCAGCCCCCCAGCTCAGCTGAGCCCTTCCCCAGCCCGGAGCACCTCCTTAACCCACCCCGGTCCCCTCCTCATCTGCACCCAGGATCCCAGGGCGACCTTCAGCCCCAACTGTGCCCCCTGCTGCACCCGGGAGCCTAGCGCCATTTACCTCCCAGCCTCAGGGCCCCACCTACCCCTTGGAACTCTGGCCCAACCCCTCCCTAACCTTGGGCCTCCTCTCCAGGCAAGCGGCTCCCTGCCACCCCGTGTCATGTGAGCCCCACCAGCAGGCTTCCGTTTCTTGGCTGTGGGGCGGGCTGGGTTATCGGAAACTGCTTCCCAGCTAGGTGGGCAGCAAGCTTGTAAGCAGCCACGCTGCCGGTCAGCAGCCCTGGGTACCTGCGTAGGGGGGCATGCGCCACCTCCCCTCCCCCTCTCTGTGCTCTGGAAGCCAAGGGAAGGGACCCAGCCTTTCAGGCACCTGTCTCTTCCTAGATTCCTGGAACTTGCCCCATCCCGCCTAACTCGGGAGGGGGAGGCCATGCTGCTCAGGGACTTGCAGCCTGGTTCTTGCCCTTCACAGGCAGCCGATCCTGCCTGCTCTTGTGCCCCCCCCCCCATGTCCACCCAGCACCCCAGCCCCAGACCTCCTAACCCGGCCCCTCCGCTGCTCAGGTTCCCACCCATCCCAGACTCCACTGCAGGGACAGCAACTTGTCCCAGAAGCCCTGCCAGAGGCAGTCATTTCTCTCCTCTTGACCCACCACAAAAGCACCCTCTTTGCCCCTAGAGTCCAATTCCAAGGCCCCCTGTGGCTGGAGTCTCCCTCTTAGCTCTGCCACACCAGATTCCCCGTGCACCACCACCCAGGGCCTTTGTGCTGCGGTCCTGTCTGCCTCTTCCCTCAGACACCAGCACAACTCCTCCTCTAGTCTCTGCTGAAACCTCACCTCATACCGGAGGACCCCTTCCCCATCCAGACCCTACTAGTAGCCACTGCACCCCCAGAACTTCATGCTCCTGCCACGTACCTTCAGCCACCCCTGTTTATTATACAGCCCCTTAATCAGGTATCTGTTGCTGTCTGACTTCTGCATATATGAAAGCAATCTCCACAAGAAATTGCTCCCTACTGTGTTCCAGGTCCCAGGAGCAGTTAGCACTTAGCAAATACTCCAGGAAGGTGGGAGGGAAGGAAGAAAGGAAGGACGGAGGGGGAGAGAGAGAGAAAAGTAAGACATGCACATTAAAAAGAATGTGGCTTAGGGCCAGCAGTATAGCTCAGCAGACTAAGCGCTTGCTTAGGTAAGCACAGGGGCCAGGGTTTGATCCCTGGCACCACCTGCCATGCCAGCCGTGCCCCTGGGTGCACTGAGCTGGTGATGGAGTCCAGCATGGTGGCGCATGCCTATAATCCTGCCACTAGGGAGGCAGAAATCAGCAGGATCAGTACGAGTCTGAGCTGTGTAGTGAGTCCCTGCACACAAAAAAAATAATAATAAATTAAAAAGAACTTGGCTTTGGCATCTAAGTCCAAATCTTTGGGAGGTCAGCTGTAGGAGTTAGGATACTGGGTTAGACTCCCCTTCACAAGAAGGTCACACAGAAATTGTGCCCAGCGAGGGCCTGAGAACATTCTTCACGTGCTGGCTCCTCCCTCCCGCTCCCTTCCTACCCCAGCTCAGTCACTCCAAGGTCACCTACCTGACTTCTTCACCAGGAGGTCCCAACTGCAGGACTGGAACACAGGTCGGACCTGTGGCCTGAGTCCCCCAGCCCCGCGCTCTGCCCAGTGTGGTTGGTAGGCGGGAGGCACCACCCTAGGGCTCGTTGAGTAGGCTGCTAACATTTGTGGGGGAAAAAAAAAAATGGTGCTTAGGGATCTGGCTGAAGAGAGAAGGAGCCCTGGCTTGTTTCCATGGAGAGTTTTCTAAGTGGACCCAGGACCAGTGTGGTTCCCAAGAACCCCAGCAGTGGTGCTGCAGGAACTCCACCAAGTGGTCCCGCGCCATTTTTGAGCTCTTGTTGACCACTGGCAGGCTGTGGTTCCCGGAAGTCCAGTGGAATGAATATGTTATGAGTCTTGGGGCCCAGAGCGGCACGGAGTATATCTAGATGTCTCCCCCAAGGCTCAGGCGGTCCTAGGTAGAACTTTTCAGAGGTGACTGGATCCAGAGTGCGTGATGCTGGGATTAAGGATAGGGTGCTGGGGTTGATTCATGGTGCAGTGCTAGGATGAGGGTGCCCCTAATGGCTACTAGGGTGGGTAACCTCAATAAAATAGAAGGGACGGAAAAAGGGCTGCTGCTGTCGCTGCTTGTCACTCGCTGCTGTGCCGCTCCGCTGCCTGCTGCCGCCTTTCGCTTTGCTGCCCTCTGTCCGCCATGAGCTCTTTCCCCTCTGAGATGCCCCTCCGTGCTGCCTCTCTGCTTTGGAGCCAGCCAGTTATGATCTGAAACCTCTTTGAACTATGAGCTGAAGTAAACACTTCCTCCTCTTTTTTTAAAAAAAAAAAAAAACGTTTTATCCAAATAAGGTCACACTCATGGATTCTGGAGGACATGGTTTCAGGGGGGTACACACCATGCCCCGTGCCAGCTCCTGGCCAGTGGTGAGAACTAACTTTAAAGTACTCGGGGCAGGGCCCAGCGCAAAGGGAGCCCTGGAAGTGTTAGCTGTGGGGTCCCTCCCCGCCCACTGGGGGGCCAAGGAGGCCCTGGCAAGTGCACCCACCCAGCCATCAGCCCTGGTACCAGGCTGACCCATCCTTGGGACAGCAGCTCCCACCCCCACGTAACCCTGCAAAGCCTCACTGTCCCTGCCGTGGGGTCAGAACTGTCACCCTCCTAACCCTACACCAGGCGTCTCTCAGGGCCATGTTCTGTGCTAGGACAGGGCGACACCCTCTCCTCCTTTCGTGGGAGCCCCAGGCACACCCAGGTGCCAGGGTTACCTGGGCAATGAGTTTTGACGTTCTCAGGGTCCCTTTGCACCTACAGGGGTCAGTGGTTAAAGACAGCAACTAGTAGTGAGTGCCGTGTCCGTGCCAGAGTTCACGGTCACCTCTGTGGCTCCCTAGGGGACCAGTTCCAGGCTACATGTCTGCCTGGAGGAAGTCTCTGCTGAGCTCCAAGTTGTGGTCAAGGACTTGTGGGAGGGCCACATTGCCGGCTGATCTAATTTGGGGAGCTTCCTAACAGTCCTCTCCCACAGAGCCTGCGGTGGCTAAAACATTCCCTGCAGGCCAAGCCGGGGCCTGAGCCAGCACAGACCTCTCTCTCAGGGCTCCGGGGCGAGCCCTAGCTGTCGCTGTGTGGCCCAGTGATACAGGCCAAGGAAGGACAGCAGCGATGTGGCCCAGGTCTCTGACAGGGAGGTCTATTGGAATTTGTCACCTCTGACCTCCTGAGGCTGGCCGTGGTACAACCATAGGAGAAATGGACCAAAATCTACCCTGAGTAGTCAAGAGTTTTAAAATTTAAAAGCTTATTACAAGAAAAGACATTGCCACAGTCGCCTCCAAAATATTCTCCCCATAGCCAGACGTGGTAGCACTGGTCTGTAAACCCAGCACTCGGGAAGCTGAGGCGGCCTGAATGGCATAGTGAGACCTAAGACCCAGTCTCCAAAAAACCAAATAAATACACATTTTTTAAAACCCCAAATGTGTCCTTCTCTTGCTTTCTCAAGCGGTTCTGGAAGGACCCTTCCGTGAGTTTCTTTACAAGGTGTGATCAAAAATACCGTGACAAGTGCTGCCACGTGCCATCCCCGGGAAGGCAGAGGTGTAGAAAGATAACCGTGTCGTGATCCACCCTCGTCACCGGATCTGGCGCCAGACCACTTCTGCCTCTTCCCTAAAGTCAAAATGACCATGAAAGGTCAATATTCTGAGTTGATTCAGACAGAAAGCGGCAGGAAGGATGGGATCAGTGTGTTTGAAGCACGGGGAGAGGATTATTCAGAGGGCAATTAATGACACTGTTATGTAATAAAAAGGCTTTCGTTTAACCCTTCACTATGGTTTTCGGTCACCGTGGTTTTCGGTCACACTTGCCGCCTCTTCTTATTATCAATGGGGCAACAGACCCAGATCCAACCCCTGCTTGTAGATCCCAGTACCCCGCAAAACCGCAGTCGCTGGGGTGATGTCGCTGGAGACCCCAGCAGGGTTCCGCATCCAGCCTCCCCTGGCCCTGGCCTGGTGGAAGTAGAGCATTCTCGCCACCATTCCCCCAGAGGGTGCAGCCTGCAGCGTGCAGACGGTGCACAGGGGGCTTCTGGGAGAGGAGGTGGAAAGAACCAGGCGTGATGGCACACGCCTGTAACCCCAGCACTTGGGAGGCTGAGGCAGGAGGACCGGTGCAAGTTCGAGGCCAGACTGGGCTACAGAAGTGAGCTCAAGGCTAGTCTGAACTGCATAGTGAGACCCTGTCTCAAAAAAACAGAAAGAAAAGAAAAGAAAAAAGGTGGGAAGGGTTGGGAAGTCTGGACCGGAGGTGCCTCAGCAGCACCCAGTCAGGGCGATCACTTGGAAAGGCTGTCTTTTGGAAGCAGAAGGGCCGGTGGGCTTCTGGTTGGGTCTGGGTGACAGACCAGCACTGGCAATGGGGGAGAGTTGGGGAGGCAGATGGGGTCTACCCCAAGGAAAAGGCCTCCTAACAGTGCTGGGATGGGGTGCATCTTGAGCATCGCTTCCAGCTTCCATCATTAGGAGTATTTTGTAGCCTCAGTCTTTGTACAAATGATTGTTATAGATGCCTAGCTGAAGTACCACTGCTCCGCATGACCAGGACAGGAAGGAAGTTTGGGACCGTGTCTGCCAAATCCTCTACCCATCAGCAGCCCAGAGCCTCCTCTCTAGAATTTGCAAGGTCCCCCAAGACACTGACCAACAGATGACCTGCAGCCCATCCTGCAGAGGGCCAGCTTGGATGGCTGCACCAACCTGCGGATGAAGGTCTTCCAACTCCAGCAAAGGATGGGGGTGGAAAGATCCCCTCTGAGTCCCTGGTCCTGCACTGGTCAAAGCTGCGTTCAAGGGCTGTCAAGATAGCTCAGCAGACTTAAGCGCCTGCTTAGGGAAGCCCAGGGACTGGGGTTCGCTTCCTGGCATCACGTGCTGCATTGGCCCCGCCTCCGGGCACGCTCAGCCAACCACCGAGTCCGGGTGTAGCAGCGCACACCTGTAATCCCAGCGCTGAGGAGGGTGAAAACAGGAGGATCTTGGGAGTCTGAGCTGCATAGTGAGACCCTACGCCAAATACATTTTTTTTTTTAAAAGAAAAGGTCCAAAGGAAATAAGACTGAGAGCGCCTCAGGGTCTTGGGACAGCTGTCACTCCATTGCCTCTACTCCTGTGAGGCAGAGGGATCTTCTCTGGGCCGAGGAATCTATTTCTATTGCTGTGTTGATAATCGCAGTAATAGCCAACTTTTGCCACGATCTTGCTGACCTGCCCAAGCCTCTTCCAAGTGGGTGCTTCAACCTTTACACATAGACACCAAATCCCTGGTGTCAAAAAAGAGAAGAGAGGAGAGGAAAGGGGAGGGGAGGGGAGGAGAGGAAGAGAAGAGGAAGAGAAGAGAGCAGTAAAAACCAGGCATGCTGGCTCTAGAGCCCAAGTTCTGAGCTGTTCTACTCTAGAGACAGGGTCTCGCTCTTGACATGGGAGTGGGAAAGCAATTTTGAGAAAAGGGTCTCACTATCTAGTCTAGGCTGGACTTGAACTCACTGTGTAGCCTATGCTGGCCTCAAAATCCTTCTGCCTCGGCCTCCCAAGTGCTGGGATTACAGGCATGCACCACCATGCCCAGCAAGAGAAATTTGACTTTTAACCTCGGCTACACACCTATCCACAGCTTCTGAGAGCGTGTGTGTCTGCCCTGTCCATGTCACCGGCCCTCCACGAGGCATATGTAGCCCTTTCTGTGTGGCATCCGCAGCAGCTCCGCTGTGTCACACACTAAATGTTTGCTCGCATGCTCTCATCTGGCCACCAGGATGGTTTTCTGTTTGATTCTCCTGCTGTGGGGGCGGGGAGAGGAGGCGAACTGCATGCCCTCCGCCCTGGGCCTGTGCCCTCACCACCCAGCCTGCTGCGCCTTGGGGTCTCCAGTGGGTATTTTCAGCCCTCCTGTGAAGCCAACAGCACATTCCAGCTCACAGTGCAGGACCCTGGGGACAGGAGCTGGCCTGCCAAAGACCTGCCCAGGGACTTGGATCTTTCCGGGGCTGCCAATTATAAACAGATGCTCCTCCTGGGAGCCGCCCGGGACCACCCGGCTCACAGCCCCGGTGGGATCGCGCTCCACAGCTGAGCTCCAGGAACGACAGCCAAGGCCAGGCGATGGTGTGAGCCCCCGAGAGTGGAGCGAAGCTGGACAGAAAGGGGCCCCTGCGCCCTTTGGCCAGGGCCGGACGCCTGGGTATCCGCACTGAGCTGTTGCTGTGGCCAGCCCAGCTAGAGCTGGGGGTGAATTGAGCACGTGCCCGCACACGCTCACAAACCCTCCCGAGCAGAGGTGGCTCCGTGTGCCGCCCCATCTGCACGCTGGCAGGCGTCAGCCCAGGCTGCCTCACCGAGAGCAGGAATTCTGAGTCCTGCTGCCCCGCTGTTAGGAGCTGAGGGACTCGCACGAGGCTCACCTGGGAAGCGAAGGCAGCCACCCCCTGAGGCTGTAAGGATCAAAGAAGGAAACATCTGTGTGCTGAGCACACTGCCCGGGCCCTTGACCGGGCCCCGCTGCTTAGTGCTGGAGAAAGGACACAGGAGGAGCAGCCAGAGAGGCTTCAGAACGGAGGGACCACTCAGGAAGGGTTTTGCAGAGTGAAGAGGAGCCCATGAGAAGCTCTAGAATTGATAGGGGCTGGGGATTAAAAAAAAAAAAAAAAGATGAAATAGGACCTCGTGACAAATGGGAACTCTGAAAAGGCCCAGCTAGGGGACTGAAGAGTAAGCGGCAGCGGCCCCTGCAGGGCTGGGTTGCTATTGGGGGGCTGGTATATGGGGATGCTTTTAGCACGTCTTCTGTTCCTACAATTATAAACAGCCTTTTCTTTAGAGACCTTCCCCCCTCATGCAGTTGGACATAAACCACACTGCTGTTAGATCCCAGCTCTGTCACTCCGTGACCAAATGACCTATGACAAGATGCTGAGCGTGTCTGAGCTTAGACTGCTGTCTATGACAACGCATCATGGCTGCCTCCTCGGTCTCCTGCATGTTTATTCAGGTCCCGCCTACCCTCCTTCGGGACCTGTGGTTTGCTTGTTCCGTCCCAGTCTTGCCCCACCTGAATGGAGCTTCCACTGGTACAGGGTCTACCACAGAGTGGGCTCTGCACGCAGTCTGGCACGTGCTGCTGTGGATAATGGTGGCAGTGGTTGTTGTTTTGTTTTGTGAGATTGTCTCACCACAATTCAAGCTACCCTTGAACTCACTATGGAGCCCAGGCTGGCCTCAAACTCACAGGGATCCTCCTGCCTCAGCCTCCTGCATACTGACCCCACCACACCCAGCTTTGCTGATAATATTGAATAAGAGAAAGCATAAGTAGGGCCTCTGGGAGGAAGTGAATTCTGGGTGTTAGAGGCTTGGAGCGTGGGAGTTGCAGCCTTGAACCTGTGATGCGAGGTGCTTCAGGCTGCCCCTGTAGAGGGAAGAGTTCTGGGTTTAAATTCTGTCACCCTCACCCCTGAATGTGGCTCTGAAGAATGACAATGCCAATCTCATGTGAGGGGTTAGAAGGCTTTAACTGGGACCAGAGCTAAAGTAGGGGTGACTCTGAGGCCAGGGCTTTTTTGCCTCAGCCAGATACTGGGGAACCTTAAGCCCAAGCCATGAGGGCCTGTTTCCCACAAGAGCCAGAGGTGACCAAAGCAGGAGAAAAAAAGCCCAAGATTCCCTGCATTTCAAGTTGATGCCCTAAGGGAAATGGGTGGGGAGGGAAGTAGATGGGTGGGTGGGTGGATGGGTGGATGGGTGGGTGGATGGATGGATGGATGGATGGATGGATGGATGGATGGATGGATAGGAGGATGGGTAGATGGATGGATAGGTGGATGGGTGGATGGATGGATGAGTGGGTGACTGGATGGATGGGTAGGAGGATGGGTGGATGGATGGGTGGGTGGATGGATGGATGGATGGATGGGTGGGTGGGTAGATGGATGGATGGATTGGTGGGTGAGTGGGTTGGTGGATGGGTGGGTGGATGGATCAGTGAGTGGATGGACAGATGGATGGATGGATGAATGGGTGGATGGATGGATGGGTGGATGGATAGATGGGTGGGTGGATGGATGGATAGGTAGGTGAGTGGGTGTGTGGATGGATGGATGGATGGATGGATGGATGGGTGGGTTGGTGGGTGGGTGGGTGGATGGATCAGTGGGTGGATGGACGGACGGACGGATGGATGGATGGATGGATGGATGGATGGATGGATGGATGGTGCTATGAGTAGGAGGAAAGGAGGAATGGTAGGTAAATGGAGCGGTGAGTGGATGATGAGGGAGATGGCAGAAAACCAGAATAACAGCAGCTTTGGGGCGGGGTGGGGTCTGGTGGACACACCAGGTTACCTTCCTGGAGCAAGTATTCTCTTTTCTTGTGACTAAGCTGAAACTCCAGCCTCTCTTAGAGGAAACATATTTTTAGTTCAAAAGACTAGAATGCGCTCTTTGCAGCCTGTCTGGTTACAATCTGCCTCGACGGATGAGTGGTTGTGGAGACAAGCTAAGGGACTGACCTTTATGAAAACTTCAGGACTTCAGCTAAAGTAAATAAGGTCATTGGGCTGAGCAGAGCTTTCAAAACAGGGTTTCCCAGAGAATTTTTTAGGGGTGGAGGGGATATTTTTATTTTCTCTTAAAAATATTTTTAAAGTTTTTAGAACTCTAATTTAAAAAAATTAAGTCCTTTGGGAACCACCAGAATGCCCCCGACTAAACCCGTCTCGCAGCCTTTCTGTTCTAGGGAAAGTTCTCAGGTTTTAAGGTAAGCGGTGGGCTAACTGCTCATGTCCAGAGAGCGCTTTGTGTTACCATCCCCTGCAACAAAGCAAAATCCACAGGCCACCTGGGGGCTGGTCTGCTGTGACCGCAGCTACTGTAGTCCCAGTTCAGCCTGTTTGTCTCGACAGTCATCTTTAGAGTAAACAAACATCACAAATAATCCTCTTCTTAGCCACACACATTAGGGTTTTCATAGTGGGTTTTTTTGTTGTTGTTGTTTTGTTTTTGTATTGGGGGAATTTCACTGATTTCATTTTTATTCAGAGGGATTTTTTGGAGACTGTCTCACTAGGAAGCTCAGGCAGACCTCCAACTAACCCAGGCTGGCCTCAAATTCATGATCCTCCTGCCTCGGCCTCCTCAGTGCTGGGATGATAGGCGCGCACCTTGAAACGCAGTCCTCATTGATCATTTTGGAAGGAAAAGAAAAGTTGAAACCCACCGGACAGATCCCTAAACTCCTCCCGGCTCTCGGTTTCCCTGGTCCTAGCCTGGAGCAGTCCCCAGCCCTTCTCCCTCCATTCGTACTGATTCTTAGGGCTGGTCACCCCAGCCATCCAACCCTGAACTCTTGCTTAGGGTGAATGTGCCAAGCTTCTTTAGGACAAATTTGAAAATTAGCCTGGTGTCTCTTCTGAGTGTGTATGTGTATGTGTGTGTGCATGTGCACATGTATGTATGTGTTTGTGTGTGTCTTACTGGAGGTTTTTTTGTTTTTGTACAGGATCTCACTGTGCAGCTCGGACTCGCAGTGATCCTCCTGTTCTCAGTCTCCCCGGCACTGGGATTACAGGCATGCTCCACCATACTCAGTTTCAGTGGCCGGCTTAGCACCCAGGACTAGCACGCCATGTGGTACTGGGGATCAAATCCAGATCCTTGCGCTTGCCAGGCAGGCGCTTAGACCACCGAGCCATCTCCCTAACCCTCTTACTAGAGATTAAACCCAGGGCCTTGGGGCTCGGGAGATAGCCCAGTAGAAT
Source organism: Capromys pilorides (assembly GCA_004027915.1). NCBI lineage: Eukaryota > Metazoa > Chordata > Mammalia > Rodentia > Capromyidae > Capromys > Capromys pilorides. The sequence goes on along the minus strand of PVKN010011305.1, from coordinate 6,947 downwards.
AAGCACTTGCCTGGCAAACGCAAGGACCGAGTTCAGTCCCCGGTTCTGCAAAAATAAAATAAACCCGGGGCCTTTTGCACTGAACTATGCCTCCAGCCCTTCTTTTATATTTGTGGCAGGGTCTTAGTCAATTGCCCAAGCTGGGCTTTCTTTGCAATCCTCCTGCCTCGGCCTCCGAGAATTCTGGCGTATAGCCATGTGCCGCACTGTGCCTGGCTCCTTCTGAGCCTGTCGTGGACTACTCATAAATTATCCCAAAGTCTTCATGTACTCACTTACTGGTGCTGCCAGGGTGACCTCCTACCCCACAGAGCCCACTTTTATTACAGGCGCCTGGTTGCCCCCTCCTGTCCTTCCTTCTCAGCTTGACTGCAGTGGGATTAAGGTTCCCCACAGCCTCTCTAGCCTCACAGGCAGAGCCTCCCTCTGCCCTCACACCTGGTGTGAATAACCGCAGCTCTAGACCAACTGGGGAGGTCACCCAGCTCCTAAAGGAGAAGATTTGGAATAGTGTGTGGGAAGAGTACTCGGCATAGCTGGATGCAGCCTGGCAGGAAGCACCCTGCTAGGAGAAGTATCGGAGCGATGGAGAGACGTGTAAATAGCACATCGGTTGATCAAAATAGGGTCAAGGGCCCGCAAGGTAACTCAGCAGACTGAGCTCCTGCTTAGGCAAGCGCAGGGACTGAGTTCGATCCCTGGCACCACATGTCCCGCCAGCCCGGCCCCCGGGGCATGCTGAGCTGGCCATTGAGTCTAGGCATGGTGTCGCACACCTGTACTCCCAGCACTGCGGTTGCTGAAAACAGGAGTTTTCACTAGGAGTCTGAGCTGCATAGTGAGACCCTGTACTAAATACATACATTTTTTAAAAAAGGCTCAGAAAATGCTAGTTCCCCTCACAGTAGGCTGTTTTCCTTTGTAAAGACTGTACTGTTAAACAGCTTCACATACTTTATTCGTGGGCAGAAGGAGGGAGGCCAGTGATTTAAAGTAAGTGTCTTAGTGACCTTTCCTGTCATTTGGACAAAATACCCAAAACCCATGACTTCAAGGAGAGGATTATTTTTGACTTGCAGTTTTAGGCCAGGTTCAGCAGGCTCCAAGGCAGAAAATGAACGGAAGGCAGAGGGCCACTGCGGAGAAGAGCTGCTCGCATCACGGTGGCCAGGAAGGAGGGAGAGAAGCGAGGAGCCAGGGAGGCGATGTGTCCTCCCAGGTCAGGCCCCAGGGACCCACCTCCAAGCACCCCACAGGTCCTGACTTCATCTCCTGCTATGCATGTGAGAACTTTGATCAAAACCATAACGAGGAGGTATTGAATTTTGTGACTACCTGCTTCATCCTGTTCTCTCCTTCTAGATTGTTCTCTGGGGCCGCACTGAGAAATGTCTGAAGGAGACAATGGAGGAGATTCGCCAGATGGGCACCGAGTGCCACTATTTCATCTGCGACGTGGGCAACCGGGAGGAGGTATACCAGATGGCCAAAGCTGTCCGGGAGAAGGTCAGTGTCCTGGGAGGGGCTGCGCTCAGCACGGCAGAACACAAAGCAATGCCAGGCAAAGAGGACCCGCCCACGTAGCCAGGGGGAGAACGTCACCTATGGCAGAGTGGCACTGTCCAGAGCAACTTTGGCGATTCTCCTGTGAAGCTAAGCCAGGTCATAGGAGTAGGGACTGGGTGGATTGCCTCACAGAAGTTACCGGTTATTGTCCCATCGGAAGTTGAAGCCCTACACGTCTAAACTGGGAGACAGATGTCCCGTTGCCTTCTAGGAAAATCCACCCAACTGTAGGCGTCCACCTGACCGTGTGCGGGTGTCTCAGTTACTCTTGTTGCTAGAACAAATACCTGACACCCAAAATGAAGGAAGGAAAGGTTTATTTAGCTCACAGTCAGTGGAGGTTTCAGTCCATCCTCAGCTGGCCCAAGGCAGAGCGGCACATGGCAGAGGGCAGCCCTTCATGGCGGCCGCAAAGAGCAAGAGAGCAAATGGGAGTAGCAGCAAGAATGGCGACAGAGAGCAAGTGGGTCTCCTTCCGTCGCATCCAGGCTCTCCTCCCCAGGCTGGGTCTAGCCCTCACACCCAGAATCCCAGTGGATCGTGAGTTAATCACAAACGCTAGAAGTCCACTCTATGACTGCATGAGGCTTTGGGGGGACAGCCAGACACAAACCATAACAGTTGGTGAACCCCAAGAGAGGAACACCTACCCCTCTAAAGTGTTTGACACGTGATAATGTTAACTTTTTATGTAATCATAACCTCATTTATTGTAGATATACTATATCCCAGGTTTGGTAGGTGCCATAATTTATTTCTAATCCTCAGAGCCCAGCTGGGTTGGCACCACCACGACCTTATAAACAAGACTGATGCTCTTGACAGGTGACAGAACTTCCCAGGGCCATCTGGCCGGGGGTGGTGGGTTCTGGTCCATTCCCCTGCAGGCCTAAGCCTCCAGAGATGGCCATCCTCATGGCCCCCGGCTCCCTCTTGTCCACAGGTGGGTGACATCACCATCCTAGTGAACAATGCCGCCGTGGTCCACGGAAAGAGCTTGATGGACAGTGACGATGACGCCCTCCTCAAGTCCCAGCACATCAACACCCTGGGGCAGTTCTGGGTAAGGGTTAGCCGGACCCCAAGCCAGCTCTGGGCAGGAGGCAAGATGGGAACAGAGAGAGAGGCTGAGGCCAAAAGGACATGCAAGGACAAAGTGGCCGCACAAGAGTAATGCCTGGCCCCGGGAACCATAGGTTTTCTGCTCTGTGAGCTTAGTGTCTACAGCCAGGGTCCCGCGGTCCGCTGCTGTAGGAGGGCAAAGTCACTAGAGTAGGGTACGTGTCGGGGGCAGCTGCTCTCCCCAAGATGGGCAGAAGGGTTGGTGGCAGTTTCGGTACCACACTGACCCCCTGTCCACCCTCAGACCACCAAGGCCTTCTTGCCTCGAATGCTGGAGCTGCAGAACGGCCACATCGTGTGCCTCAACTCCGTGCTGGCGCTGTCCGCTATCCCCGGAGCCATCGACTACTGCACATCCAAAGCGTCAGCCTTCGCCTTCATGGAGAGCCTGACCCTGGGGCTGCTGGACTGTCCAGGCGTCAGTGCCACCACCGTGCTGCCCTTCCACACCAGCACGGAGATGTTCCAGGGTATGAGGGTCAGGTCAGTGCTGGGCACCAGCCTCCTTCTCCGAGCTGATGCAGCCAGGGGGCCATGGTCAGAGCAGCCGTGCCATAAAAAGACCCAGAAGCCTTGGTCTTACACTCTGGTATCTGCTTCTGTACCTGCAAGGCGGCTGTGGGATACCGTAATAGGTCCGTGTCCCACTTCTCAGTCCAGAGAGCTCATACAAAGCGCTGGGGCTGAACACGTGCTGTGTGCGTGGCCCCTAAGTGCTGTGGAATACTACACAGCGATAAAAAGAACACAGAGTATTGATACATGAGCACCACTGTGAAGCTCACGAGCATGACCCTGAGTGAAGAAGCTCAAAACACACGGCTCCTTGGGTAGCTTCTGTATGATTCCAAGTGCTAAGATGGGCAAACCTGGCTCTGGTGCTAGAAACCGGAGCAGCAGCTGCCCCTGGCATGCATGAGCACAGAACTGCGAGGGAAGCAGAGGGAACCGCCCTCTATGGGATGGGGCTGATGATTAGGTCAAAGTTTTAAAACGAGTGTAATAACACAGCAATGGTGTTACTGTGGAGCTCAGAGTGCTGCTCGGTGCTAGAGCACTGGCCTAGCACGCGAGAAGCCCAGGGTTCCATCTCAGTATCGAAAAGAAGAAAAGGTCAGACTTCACCAAGCTGTGTGCTCCCGACATGGGCCTCTATAGGACGCAAACACAGCTCAGTGCAGAGCTACAGAGGCCCAAGCCCTTTCTCCACAGAGCAGTTCTAATAGAGGGAGTAGGACCCCGGGGTGGAATCCAGTCTTGGGAGCCCCACGCCTAGGCGGTGGCTCCCAGGTAGTCCTGACGGCCGAATGGCACTGGGTCTAGTTGATGACCGCTCCGTAGCCTTCACTGCTTATTTGTCCAGTGTGTTGTCGGCCGATGTCATAGACGATGTCCTAGACTGCCCGATAGGCAGCATCCTCATGATGTACCCAGCCCACGAGGATCTAGAGCAACAGAAACCAGGTGTCCACCAGAAGCCGTTTCCCCCGTGTGTTTTGCTGCTGTCTGAGCTGATCTATCCGCCTTCTGAATTAGAGGCTTCAGCTTCTTCCAAACATGAGGACGACCTGAGAGGGGCATGGTGGGAACTCAGTGGGACCACTGAGCCTAGTGCGGGGCACGCAGGAGCCTCTCGGTGCGCCTTGGCCAGCATGGCTTGGGCAGTCAGCCATCCAAAGCGCGTGACTTAGCGCCAGCCCCCAGCTCTTCTGTGGCCACAAAGCTTCAGGCTTATTTTATGAGCACTCCAGGCTTCATGGGGCTCCTCTGTAAAATGGGAGAAATAACATTTACCTCATAGGATTACTGGGAAAACTGGAAATAACACAGCTAGTGAACCAAGTCGAAAGCCCAGGACATCTTAGTATAAATACTATTAATTGTCCTTGATGACTTTTCTTTTTCTCGTCGGGAACTCAGTTTGGTTTCTTTTCCTCTGAGTATACAAGAGGCACTCAATAAATACTTGTTGGCAGGGGTAAGCTACACTTTAATGGGATGCACTGGACTCTGAGGGAGCCCCCGGCAGTGGAAAGATTGGTTTCCACTGCCTTTGCATGTCTGTCGCATCTTCCAATGTCTTCCCCCTCCACCTTGTTAAGAAGGACACTGAAGGTTTTCCCTAAGTCATTTTCCTTAGTGGTTTGGAGTGTTGGACCTACATGGCCTGGAGTCAAGTCCCAGCTGTACAGGACCTCAGGCAAATTACTTGAGTTTTCTTTGCCTCCGTTTCTTCCCCTATGTAACCGTACGCCTAACAGTCCCCCTGGTTGGGGTTGGGTGAGTTCTTCTGTGGGACCTGACTAGCAATGCCTGCCAGGGGCGCGCCCTGGAAGAGCTTTAGCTTCCTGCAGGAGCACAGGTGGGTCCGGGATGGGCTGGAAGCCTGGTGCAGGGAGCCCTGTGCCTAGCCAGTACTGTTGCAAGAAAAGAAAACTGAGAGGAAGGATGGCGAGGCGGGTAGAGAAGAAGAGAGGAGTAAGAAGAAGGGGAAGAAGAATGGAAGGAAGGAAAGGAGGGAGGGAGAAAGGAAAGGTTGGCTTCTTACTGTAACCAAGCTTAGCAGCTTCCCAGGGTCAAAGGTGAGGAACAAGTTAGGCCAAAGTCATCGGTTCCCGGTAAGACTGGCCGTAGCAGTAGGTGCTGCTGTTTCTGAATTTCTACTTGCCGATTTGTTCTGTAGTCCAGCCTCCACCCCAGACAAGAACAGCCTCGCAGCAACCCGTTTTATAGATGAGGGAACTGGCAGTGAGACGCTAGCTCCAGCTAGAAGCTGGCCAGCTGAACATACCTTTTCATGGAGTGTGTGTGGGCTCCATGAGAGTCCAGAGCTCGGCCAAAGCCCCAGACACCATCCCACCCATCCTGGAGCAAAAGGAGAAAATCTGCCCTGCCGGAGGCTCACGGCTCCTTTAGGGTTCTCCCGCGGGGTCTTACCAGGGGGTGCCCCAAGCCCTACCGGCCCTTCACCTCTTCCCCAAGAGGCAGAATGGGCAATTAGCAGAGGCGGAGAGTACAGGGCAGCTGCCACATCTGCACAGCTCCATGATCAGCCCCTGTTCATCCCACACGTTCGTATGTGCTTATCTCTGTGGAACCCAGACGCCAGCCCTCCTGGACTGCAAACCGCTTAGACGCACCGTCGCGACAGCAACGGGAAACCCTGGGCACGGCTGAGACTGTGGGGCCCAGGAGCAGCCCGGGAATGACATCAGGCCCAGTGACTCATCACCCTTAATCTTCCCGTGCCAGGGCAGAACCTGCAGCCTTTGTGCCACCTAGGTCGGAGCCAGCAGCACTGACCTGACTCTACGCCTATAGCCCGGGAGGGTGGCAGGAGCAGGGCACGAAGGCGCCAGGGCAGTGGCCTCACGCCCCTGCAGGCCGGGGTCACCTTCCCATCACCTGAGCTTCTGTCTCCTTATTGGCCAGTTGGAGAGGATGAGTCACACGCAGGCCTGGCCCTCATGAGACAGCACGGTTGCTGGGCCGAGGGTGAGAGGCAGCTGCATAAAGCGCAGGAAGCCCCTGCAATCATCCTCTTATTTAGAAATGCATGACAAGGGCCGGGGAGATGGCTCAGTAGAATAAGCGCTTGGCTGGCAAACACAAGGTCCTGATTTCAATCCCTAGTACCGGAAAAAAAAAAATGCATGGCAAGCACTCTGCAAGCGTTGGAGGGAATCTGTGACTGGATCCCCACGGGGGAAGCCAGGCCTGCAGATGGGACAGGCAGGGCACTTGTAGCGAACAGCAAACAGACCAGCGTTCGTCCTCTCAGCAGGTCTCCTGAGCACCTGCCACGCGCTAGAGGCTGAGGATAAAACTCAGTCTGATGAGGGCCACGGGGGCAAGGAGCAAGCAAGGCCACCCCAGGTGTGATAAAGGCCCCCAAGGGGGCCAGCAGGGGCCCAAGATGAGGGGCCCCTCTTGAGTGCCAGGCCTGTGTGTGAATCATCCTCTCCAACTGGCCGATGAGGAGACAGAAGCTCCGGGCGCTTGCCGGGGACGGGGACGCTGCTGAGAGGCCTAGAGGTGGGCCCCCCACCCTCGCAAGAGTGAACCTGGCTGTTTGGATAACTGAGGAAAGGCTGTGATCTCGGGGTGTAAGGTGACACAGACAGAAGGGCTTGATTCCCAGGGCAGAGCCCTGAGATCTGGGACCTCTGCTCTTGGGCTCCCGGGCTGGAGCAGTGAAGGGACGTCAGGGTTGGGCCAGAATTTCCGTAGGCTTGAGTCTCTCACCCAGGAGTGACCGA
>PVKN010011304.1:0-21806 GCA_004027915.1 Capromys pilorides | reverse complement strand
GAGGAGGAGGAGGAGGCGGCGGCGGCGGCGGCAAGGAATGGTCAGTCCTGGCTGGATGTTTTCTTCAGGCCTTCCATGATCTGAGAAAAGGTAGTTCTCGCAGGCATAGTGGCACAGCCTGTGATCCTGACACTGGGAGGCTGAGCCAAGAGGACTGCAAGTTTGAGCCCAGCCTATGCAACTCAACAACTTCGCAAGACTCTGGCTCAAAACAAAAAAGAAATGGTTGGGAATGTAGCTCAGAGTGAAGACCATAGGCTCAATCCCAGTAGCCACAATAATACTAATGATAAGGAAAAGAAGGGAAGGGATGAGGAGAGGACGGCAGGGTAGGGAGGAGAAGGAAGAGGGAAAAGGAGAAGAAAAGGTAGTTTTCTGGAAGGATTCGCTAATAGTTGATTTGACTGCTATCACAAGTTTGATAGTTCCGGTTAAAGCATTTCAATTCTGTCAGATAGGGCTATTTTGGGCTCTTTTGAGTGTTTTCCAATTTTGAGGCAGTGTTCCCCCATAGGAAGAACATTTTTTAGAACTCAAAGAACTATGCAGAACCAGTCATAGTTGAATAAACTAGAAAAAAAAAAAAAATCTACAACTCTCAAAAGTAGTCAGAATGCCAAAAATGCCTAAGATATAAAAATACTTGAGGACCACCAACTATGGCACTGCACATGAATGTTAGCAATGTGACCTTGCTTGCTCCTCAAATAGGAATTTTAGTGGAGTGCGTTTTTTGTTGAGTTAATATGAAACAAATTTACCCACCATCACTTGACAGTCTTGTACAGGAGCCTCCCTGAGTGGAAACCTTGCTACTGACCAAGGTTGCCTCCACTGACCTCTTGCTTCTGTGCCATTAGTTCATTATGAACTCTGTAAATCCAGGGCTGCCCAATATTTTGGCCCTGGCCTTTCAGGTCAGTGAGGACTCAGGACATAAGAGAACTTGTACTGTAATATCCTATAACTCAGTGGTGTCCCAAATTTTCTGTTCAAGATTGTGGAGCTACAGAGGAAAGGGATCGAATATGCATAGTGTGCTAAGGAGAGTCATCTAGAAAGAAAACACTTTCTCAGGCTTTCACAGAGAGCAAGTTAGTCAAGCAATGGCCGTGACTCATCCAGATGGCTAACACTGACGAAAGATCTACAAAATGCTGTCCATGGTTTCAGGATAAGTCCTGAGGAGATTTGACTGACCTTGTCAGATACAAAAGTTACATTATTTTGTTATATAGGTCTTACTTTATCTTGGTCTTAACCATCCAGCAGAAAAGTCTAATTATGAGGTATAAAAAGTAAAGCCAGACTAGTATCATGAGTTGTAAAAGGCTCAAGTCAACAGCTTCCATTGTCTATTCTGCTGATAACCAACTACTAGTATGGACTATTGGACTATATATACAGCTGCTTTCTCTTTGTTCAATGAGAAGAAAAATTTGTACTACTAGTGTTTAGAAAAGGTATGTGTGCATCTTGTACTCTGAACAACTACTATGAATAATATGCATACAATAATATGCAGTGTATTAATTATTGTAACTGTCCTACTAACCTGTTTTGAAACTGTCTCATTGTTATTTCCTTCTCATTAAAATTAGTAAAATTTAAAAAAATCCAGGACTGCCTCTGCATCAGACACTGTGCTAAGAAGCCGTGAGAGGCCAGGGAAGAAAAGAAGTGTAGACATGTCCAGGGACATGCGCAGTCTCAGAGGAGGCTGGCCTAGGAAGGCCAAACCAACCAGAGGTGACAGGGCCTCAGCAATGGAAGGTGGATGGATAGGTTGCTGAGCAATGGGTAGGGGACGCTTGCAGATAAGGACATCCTCAAAGAGTCAGTTAGTTTCAGGTAGAAGGAGGACTGATGGGGAAAGGGTGTAGAGGCAAGGGTGTGGGGTTGGCGCGCTCAGCAGCAAGCCTATTCTGTAGGCCTGGAACACTGCAGAGGCACTGGGCCTAGCAAAGGGCAGCCAGGAGTGAAGAATTCTAAACCCGTGAGGAGTAGTCAGATTGGTGGCCCCAGTGAGTGCATGAGCAGCGGAACAGGGGTGGCACAGACCGTAATAGCAGCATCATTTTCAGGCCCCTCGGGAGCCTACATTGGGCTATGTGTTCCACACAGATGTTTGCTTTTGCTCCCAATGTGGATGCTTATTTACCTCTCACAGATGAAAAATGGAGGCTCTGAGTGATGGAGCAAATTCAGAGTCAGCCCTCTGGCAAGTGGGCCAGCTCAGGTCCAGCAGTTAGCACTCCCAACCCTCTGCTCTTAACCACTGAGGTGGGAAGAACGCTTAGGCTCAGCCCCTCCTCTAGGGCCCCCTAACCTATTTAGGAGGGGCCTCTGTTTTCCATCTGTTTCCTCTCACCCTTCTGCAGAGCGGGTCCCAACTACTCTCCCACTCAGCCCTCCCTGGTGGGGGTGTAGAACCTACTTGCTTAGATGTGAGGAGCCCGGTCTTCATGTTCCAGCTCAGCAGTGGAAATGAGCCCAGAACCTGACTTGAAAGTGATAGATTACTGAGGCTCAGTTAATGTTGCTCTCAAAGTGTTGGCCTCAGCTGAGTCTGTATTCCTTATGCTCCGAGTTCCTTAGTCCTACCTAGGGTCTTGGCGCACACTCGGAGGCTCATTCTGGCCCTCTCACTAGCCCTACCTCAGGGAGAGAGGAGTAAGAACTTCAGGGACTACCAGAGTGGCAGGACTGGCAAGTCATGCTGAGGGGATTCCTTGGTACATTATCCCCTACTGGCCTCTCTTACTTGAGAAGAGTCTACTTCCAGAGAGTGCACAAAGAACTTGTGCCTTGACGCATGCATTTTTAATGGGTTTCCTAACTGTGCACCAGAATTCCCCAGGAGTCCATGCACCTTCCTTAACACTGTTTTTGGAATGTTATGCAAGAACATATGTGTGTTTCTCTGGAGTTGTTAGGCCTTTTAAGTTTGAAAAGGAGGTCTGTAGCACAGTTACAAAAGCCACAGCAAAACTGCTGACACACTCTGGACCTTTGCTCATCCTCCAGGCAATGCTGTGGAGCTCTTTTTCCTGCCAGCACAGCAGAAGCCAGTGAGTTAGAGTTAAGTAGTGATCTAACCAGTCAGCAGTGCAGCAGGGGTCTGCTAGGTCCTGCCAGCTACTCTGGCCTGGGAGCTGCCATCACCATTCACCTGAAGGTTCGGTGCAAAAGACCTGGGATGCTGGCCCCACCCCCAGGGCAAGCTAAGACTGGGTGTGGTGGCACACCCCTGTAATCCCACTGCTTGGGAGGCTGAAAACAGGAGGATCACTATGAGTCCAATCTGTGTAGTGAGACCCTATAGACCCTGTACTAAATACATTTTTTAAAAAAAACAAAACCCTGCGATGAAGAGAGGCCCTCTCCAGGCGCGCAAGTGCAGACAGGGTCCAAGCCATGTGCACAGATGATGGGGGAACGCTAACATTTACTCAGTGTCTTCAAACTCTTGTTGTTTGGCTTTCAAGGAAAAAATGAGAAGCACAAATTTCAGTGTAATTTTTTTCTTCCAAAAATGGCTTGGTTGACATGAGCCATGTATTTGTTTAAGATGATACTGTTTCAAAAACAAGCAAATGGGTGCTTCCATATACTAGTGTTTTAAGAAAATTTTCAGTAGGGTTTTGAAGTTGTTTTTAATAACAACAAAAAATTATGAAACACCCCCCCCCCATTGGTCCCCATCAATTCCTCCCCAGTTGCACTGGAATGTGGGCTCCATTTTCCCTCAGTGAGCTGGATGAATTAGTAGTTGGTTGCTTCACTGACTTGCCTGCACCTGGACAACCTTGGAGGGCAGGAGGGCCGGACAGTGAAGTGCCCAGACCAACTTGCACCACTCCAAAGAAACACACCTAGGCAGCGTGTGCAGGTGAAGCCCAGTCAGGCTACAGCCTTGGCATCACCTGGCTCAGGTGCCAGCCTGTAATGTTCTGATTTGAGCCCCACTTCCTGTGGCCACCTTCTCAAATGTCACCATTCCTTACAGAGCACATCACACACCTAGCCCTGGAAACAAGCTCTCACCATGCTGGAAGAAAAATCTGTCCCCAGGCCAGTGGAAGCTAGAGGCATCACCCAATGAGCAACTGGAGAGGCCCAAGTCCCATGTAGATTAGAGGAGCCAGGCAGCCACTCCCAGAGCCCTGGTAAAGGATGCTGACCCTGGAGCCAGGACCTCAGGCGCTCCTTACTTAGCTGCATATGTGTATCCTAGAAGAGTTGCCTAGCATTGTTTTATGGGAATAATAAATGCAGCTATCTAATAAGGGTGTGTGATGAGGATTAAGTGGAGATGACAGCTGATCTTCAGAACCTGGCTTATCAGAAGAACCAGGAAATACTAGCTGCTACTGTCATCATTATCATGGCTTTATTTGTGTGCATCCACCCCCCAAAATAGATGCTGAAATTCTAGCCTCACTCCCCAGACCTGTGAATATGACTGTCTTAGTTACTTTTTACTCGTTGCTGGAACAAATACCCGACACTCAAAATGAAGGAAGGAAAGGTTTATTTAGCTCACAGTTGCTGGAGGTTTCAGTCCATATTCGGCTGGCCCACGGCTGAGCGGAACAGGGCGGAGAGCATCCAGTTCATGGTGGCTCAACAGCAACAACCACAACAGAGGCAACAGACAGACCAGGGAGCAGAGAGCAACAGCCTGAGTCTGTCTCTCTGTCTCTATGTTACATTCAGGCTCTCCGCCTTAGCCTATCCACCTTAGGCCACACCAGTAATCCCAGCCGTACTCAGACCGATAACTCCATCAGTACTAAAACACATAATCCCAGTGGATCATGACTCAAGTCTCAAACTCTAGAAGTCCCTGCCCCATGATTGCATGAGGCTTTGGGGGGACTGCTAGACATAAACCATAACAGTGACCTATATGGAAATAATCTTTGTAGTCAGTTAAATTGAGTAGAGCTCATTAGTGTGAACTCTAGTCTAGTATGGCTGTATCTGCGGAAAGGGGGGAATCTGGACAGAGTGACAGACATATATAGAGGAAGACAGTGCAGAGATGCAGGAAGTGAGAGCAAGAGGTAGAAGAAGCTCCCATACAGCTTTGGGAAGGAACCCACCCTACAGTACCTTGATCTTAGACTTAAAGTCCCCACAACTGTGTAAATGTGGGTGGACTGGCCTCAGTTTGTGGTACCAAGAAATCAGTGCAATCAACATCCCAGCATAGACCCACCTCTTGGCTATACCTGGCATGGGTATGCAAAGGCTCCATTGAAGAAGCCTGAGATTGGATTGCCGCAGGATATAGCTAGAGTGTGATCTTAATCAGTTCAGCAGCAACAGGTGGCTGGGCTCAGCCTCTCAGCGCATCCAGCATCACTCAGGCTTTCTTAGTGTATCCTTGGTTAAAGGTCTAGAAGACCAGCCAAGCTGTTCCACGGACCATCCTTCCTAGGCCACACGCGCGCGCGCGCGCGCACACACACACACGCACGCACGCACGCACGCACGCGCCCAGCAGGACGCTTGTACAGAAGACATTCAACCTTCCATACTCACTTCTTCATGGCCCTCCACTCTGCCTCTCTCCAAAGACGTGTGTTGCATTTTATTTCTTATGATCAGATAGCCCAGCATTGACTTCCCTAACTTCTACAATGCATTTGCCTCTCCTGTTAGGTAATCGTGCTGTCCACCAGACTCCTGAAGCCACTTAACATTCCTGAGCTGCTCTTTGCTACAGACCGACTACATCCAGACCTTGGCTTCTGACATCTGCTAAGAAGATAAGACCTACCCAAGCTGGAAATACCAATACCATTGTTTGTCTCCATTTCAGATATGCCTAGCTAATTATAGGTATGTCTGCATCCTGCTGAAAGGGTCTTGATAACTGTGCAGTGAGGTACTTGATTTAGATTGCTCTTATTCTTTAAAAACAAAATTTCAGTTGGGCCTATAATCCCGGCTACTTGGGAGGCAGAGGCAGGAGGATCACAGTTTTGAAGTTAGTCTTAGCAACTCAGTGCGATCTTTTTTTCAAATAAAAATAACAACTTCTTTCCAATAAAGAATGAAAGACTGGGGATGTAGCTTAGTACTCCTAGGTTCAATCCAGTGTACCCAAAAAAAAAAAAAAAAAATGTGCCTTGATTTTTTTTCTTTTTCATTTTGCTAAAGGTGGCAAACTATCTTTAGCTGACCTAATTAGTGGTAATTTCCATTTGTCACCTTCTCTTCCTTATGTTCTGATTCTACCTTATCTTCATTAAATCTAAATAAAGGCCTGTGGGTAAATGTGGATAGGTGGCAAGAAATCTTTTGATTGGGCATTGGTCAAGGAGAAGGAAAAAGTGCTTTAGTTATGAGTATAAGGAAACTGGTTTTTCTTAAAGTTATGTAACTGAGGAGAAACATTGTAAGTAGAGTCTGAGGCTTTGTTTCTCTTCTGATCTGGAGCATTCTAAACAGACGAGAAAGGGAGGGCTGGCAGTGGGGCAGCCTGGTCGTCTGCACGTGTTGTAAATCACCCTGCCATACAAAGGGTGACATTGTTCCAAGAGCTCCCTGGGCAGAGCTGCCAGGCTCCTTGGAACAGCAGGGGAGGAGGGGTGAGGGCCATGCCTGCCTATGAAGTCTTCCTGCACTCTGAGGCAGCCTCCAACAGGGGCCTTCTCCTCCAGGGGAGTCCAGTGGCAAACCCCACTCCCTCGCAGCTCACAGTGCCTATTGAAACATAAAGCTTTCTTTTCCATAAGTTGAATTTTCCTTCTGATCCTAGAAGAAACACCCAGTTCTACTTAGTGAAATGGTACGAGAACTCTAAGGAGGAAAAGCTTTAAATCCAGGCATTTATTGATGTGGTCAATGGAAATTGCTAGAATCTCTAAAACATGTTTAAAATAAGAAGACAGAACTGAAAACTGTTTCTAGTGTGGATTTAAACAAGTAGAGAAAATAAAATGCACACCAAGATGCTCAGTCTGTGATTTTACAAAACACTCATTTCATGGGAAAAATAAAGCAAAATGGGAGATTGGAAATCATTCTGAGATATAATAAAAGCAGGATGTTTACAGAAGTAGATGTTTACTTTCTTGCCCAAGTATGCTTTCCACTTAATGCCAGTTCTTTCATGGTGCTGAATTATAGAACTCAGATGTTTGCTTGCTTGCTTGCTTGTTTGCTTTTGTGTTTGTTTTTTGAGACAAGATTTTGGTATGTAGTCCAGGTTGGCCTTAGCCTCATGATCCTCCTGCCTCAGCCTACCAAGTAGTGGGATTACAGACATGCGACACCACACTATTTTTCTTAATCCTGCTAATCTAAAAATCTTAGTTTAAATGAGGAAGAAAATGGCAATTGCCCCAAAGAAATTATAATGTAAAGAGCTTAGTATTTTTTGAAATAAAGTAGCCTATTATATGACTTAAATTTGCATTCTTTCATTTGTTCTAAAATGTGTAATCCCAGCACTAGGAAGGCTGAGGCAGGAAGATCATTTGAAGTTCAAAGCCAGCCTAGACTGCATAGCAAGACCCTGTCTCAAAAAGACAATGTAAATAAATAAATAAATAAATAAATAAATAAATAAATAAATAAATATGTCAAGTCTGCAGTGAGTGAACGTTCCAGCACTCTGCAAGATTCTGAGCCACAGGCTGGAGCCAGACAATCCCGACTGTGTGCACGCCGAGCACAAGCACCGGTGCTCCTCCCGATACCCGGCGCTGTGAGGTTCTTCTGAAAGTTAAGTTGCAAACCACATGTCTACATGCACATGTAGAATTTTCTGAAATCAAAAGCAAAATTGCTAACAAGTGCTTAGCTCTGGACATAAATGTCAAATGAGAATGCTGAAAGAAGTAGTCCTGCTCTGTATAGTTCTGTATTGTTTTGATTTTTTATAACAAACATGTATTTGTATATTATCTTTAAGACTTTGTAGTTTTAAAAGTTCATTTCTATTTTATAAAAGAATATCCAAAAGTTATATCCTGTGTTACTATGTTACCATGAAGCAGCTATCATGTCTTGAAAGTGCTTTCAATCCTGCATTAGACTTAGCCACACGTGGTTTCTGAGACACAGGGGAAATGGCACAAGTCTGCTATGCAGAATCTGCAGTTGACACCCCCATATACCTCTCCACCCTTACCCAAATATATCCATATGAAAGGGGCACCGCAACCCCAGCCCTGTGTCAGACACCTGAAAGTGACACAAAAGGGCCAGCTAAGTGCTGGTGCTGATTTCTCCTTTTTCAGGCCTGGGTGTGAATGTTTATCATCAAAACTGTGGCTGGCCAGATGCAAACAAGCGCATGCATGCGCATCTCCTGCCAGGGACCTCACAGGCCACCTTTTATAAACACATCCCAGGGAGGTGTAAATACTTTGAAGCAGCTGACTTCTGCTTGTGTAAGCCTCCCTGCAGCCTGCTGCCCAGCAAACATGGTGGGCAGGCGGGTGCAGCAAAGGGTCTGCAAGTGCCCCAGAGCTGCGTCACCCAGTTTGGACCTCAGAGGGCTGGGACCTGTGCCCATGGTCCTGTTTAAGCCTCTCCCCCACTTTACAGTGCGATTTCAATAACAAAGAATCTGTCAAACTCCCTCCAAAGGCCACCATTATTTATTTTACCCCAGTTCTTAGGAAACGTAATCTCAACAACAAATAGTCTAGTATTACAAATGTTGTCTTATCGTTCTTTCCAAGAAACATCAAGAACTCCATCTCTATTTTAAAAGGAATGTAAGCAAACAAATCCAAGAGCCAGGTGTGGTGACATGCTCCACACTAGGGAGGCTGAGGCAGGAGGATTGTTGAAAATTTGAGACCAGCCTGGGCTGCAAAGGTCTGCAAGGTATGTGAGAGAGCCAAAGAGATGTCTGGGATCTTAACCCTGTCAGTAAGAACCTTAATCCTGTTCACTTCTCAAGTCCAGGAGTAATGAGAACACTAAGAACTTTCTGGAACCTTCTCTCTTTAGGCTTTATGGGGAGTGCCAGCAGCACCAGTTTTCCTGGATGTTATTCATTGTAACCAGACTGGCTCTGTGATTCCTTCTGGGCTGCCATTCCCTGAGGGCCTATCTTGAGTTGTCTAAAGAGACAAAGAGACGGCCAGCCCTTTCCATTTCCCCTCAGCCAGGTCAGGATCAGTTTCCCAACTGCTGCTTTGTGGGAATTTGCCCACAAGCTTGCTCGTTTGCCCAGAACATAGATTTGTTTTTTCCCTTTTGGGATGTAAGAGGAGTGTTGAAATCCCATTTTTCTCCTAAACAAGAGGCTCTCTGTAAACACGCCCATAGCTTGCTAACCTGGGAGCTCAGAGAGGCTGGGTGGAAGACTCCGGTCTGGTGGTGCCTTGTCCATGGGGGCACAGAGAGAAGCCAGCAAGGCTGGCAGTTTCTGCCATTTCTCTGGCTGCATAGCAGGGCCTGGCAGCCTGCAGAGGGTCGAGAGTGGTTTTGATTTGAGGCAGAGAAGAAACTCTAAAGCCAGACTTCGTGACAGATATGGGTCTGGTTGGTTCTGAGACAGACTGGCAGTCACCCCCACCCCGCCGCCGCCTGGATGTCTTTATTCCAGAGTGGGGCTGGAGGCCAGCAGCAGCCGGCTGATGGCAACAGCAGATGTGGCCTGGCGGTGAGGGGGGCCTGGGCCCAGGGAAGAGCCAGAGCCAGTAGCAGACAGGAGGTGGGAGATGGGCGTAGCAGGCAGGGAAGTGGGGCCGGGGTGGGAGGGTAGGGCAGAGCTGGCGGGGAGGTTGTCTCTTGGAGGAGCTGGGCCCAGCTGGCTACCTGAGGCAATCCTGGGTCTGTCTCTTCAGAGTTAGGCCCTCTGCTTCATTCAGAGCCTCCATTTCCTTCTCTGTAGAATACTGAAGATGGGTGGTAGAGTTGTGGGAAATGTTATTTGAAATCCTCTCCCCAAACTGTGCCTAGCACGTAGGTTTTCCAGAAATGCAATAGAAGCACTGTACCATCTCAGCAGTCCTAAGCAGGTCATGAATCCCTGAGCTGCAGTTTCTCCTCCATACCTCCCCCTGGATTCAGGATATTTGAGGAGAGTGTGTATAATGTGGCAGGATGTACTTGGGCAGGAAATGCAAAGCCCCTGCTCGGGTGGAGGCACTGTCTTCCTGGCCTTCCCTCGCCAGCATGCCCAGGAGGTGTCCCACCCAGGGAGGAGAAGCGTTGTTTCTCAAGCCCAGGGGATTAGAGTTTATAGACATTTTTAAAAGGAGAGAGGATTAAATACAGAGATACTAATAATGAAAGAAATGAGGAAAACAATGAAACATGAAGCCAACTTCACAAAAACAGGAGAAAGGGGGTGCAGTGTAGAACTACAAACACTTAAATCAGCCTGAGACACTGGACAGAACCAGGACTTGAGTAGTTTATAGGGGCGCCATGGTCTCCATCCTTCCCACTTTACCCCCTGCCAAACAAACCACTTCATCCCTCTGGATGGACTAAAGCTTCAGAACCTCTTGTAGCCAGAATATCCAGGTAATTCATGAGAGACTGAGTCCTGTGCAGGGGGGAGTGCCTAGGGCCAGAGGCCAGGAGACACAAGGGTATGGTGTACGCCCAGCCAGGAGCAGACCGCGCCTGCAGGAGGTCTGCACAGGTGCAGAGCAATGGGAAGGAAAGTGGTGCTGTAGTAAGCTGGACACAGGAAAGCCCTTCCCTCCTTTAGTTTGGAACATGGGTAGGAGATCATGGGTAAAACTCACTCACTGGGCATTGCAACCAGAACTGCATACCAGGGAGGAGTATCTAGTCAGGTCCCTGTGTATGGTGAGGTGTTCAGTGTCTCCTGTTGATGCCACTTCTCTCCCTGCCCCAACACATACATGCTTCTCAAAGGCACCTGTAGGATCTAAGTGTAGAAAGTTGCTCAACTGAAAAACTTCAGGCCTCCCCAGAGCATCACTGAGAATAGCAGTTCAGCACAGGAAACTTTTGAAAGCCTAACCCCAGGCCATACCGAGAACCCCAGCAGCTAAGCAGGTTGGCTGCTTTCCGTGGCCCCACAGCCCCACACAAGCAGGCAGTATTGTGTGTGTGTGTGTGTGTGTGTGTGTGTGTGTGTGTGTGTGTGCGTGCACGCGCACTTACACAGGAAACAACTGGTGAGGAGACATTGATTCAAGTCTTCCGGTGAATGTGAGCAAGTCACTCGAAACTGAGTTTGCTTTTCTCCTTTAAAATGGTGTCACTTGCCCCCGCCTCCTCACAGGGCTATCCTGAGGACTGGACAAGTCCAGGGATGGAAGGCCCTGTGTGAATAAACATAGTGTGGTCATTGGCCCACAAAGCCAAGATGGCGACTCGGTATGCACTGAAGGCCTTTCACGCTCAGATGCAAGCGAGGAGAAGCCTGGCAAGGGCATGCACACCCTCGTAGGAGTGGCTCTGAACAGCCTGAGAACAATGGCTTCAAGCTTTTACTGTGAGAAGAAAGTATATTTTGAGAAGCACTATGCCAATAGGTTTACCAAGTTAACCTCATATACAGAAGCACTGATTTTGTTTAGAAGCACCTGAACCCTCAGGACTTTGCTGAAAGATATGTTTAATCAGACATTTGTCTTAGGCTTATGGAGAGGACCATGAAGGAAATGGAGTAGGAATTATGTTACTTGTGAATATGAAGCAGCAAATACACCACCCGCCCAGGTTGTCCCCTTACACAATATTTAACCCTGCTCTTCTTGAAGCCTCTTTCACCATGTATAAAATAAGGATAATAAGATGTGTCTCACTGGTTTGTTCTGAGTCTTTGACAAACCCTGGAAGGCATAAGGCGTGACTCAATGTACACAATCAACAAGATGCTAAGTAATATTTTTTTTTTTCTAAAGAGCAAAGTGTTAATATTCCAAGGAAGACCAAGTCAGATGCTTGCTCTTTTAAAATGAGATTTATTGTACATAAAATAAATTAATTACAGTTTAACCCAAAGCACAAGTGGCTTTTTAAAGTGCATTTGTGTAGGGGATTTGGCAGGTAGCCCCTGCATCTGAACACTCCGTAAGATAGTGTTTTTGTATGTTAGCCCCCCATTACCATGACTCGGCCCGGCCTAGCAAGCAACCAATGTTGTTGCCATAAGCCATCTACACAAATCACACCAAAATCCATTGACACTGTTCTGTACCTGGTCCAACAGTTTAAGAAAAACACAAGGAACTAACTATACAATCTTACAATTAGTCTGGGTTGAAGAGTCTGAGCTCCCAGCTACTCAACACATGTCCAGCTGAGCACCCCCACTGTGGGTGAGGAGAGCCAGTTCCTCCCATAGGCCACAGATACAGCAGTCTGTGAGCCCATAAACAGGAGCCCTTTTGGTGGAACAGTTTTTCCCTCCCCGCTCTGTTCTAAAAAAAAAAGTATCTGGGTGTCCTTCAGATTAGAACCATATTCTGTAAGGAACAGTGTTCCAGAGGGACAAACCATGTTGACAGAAGAAAAGTAATTCTTCCTTCTGGGAGAAAGAAAAGAAGGGGGAGAGGAGAAAAGGAAGGCTAAGAAGATTTAATCAGTTCTTTCATTCCCACCATCAACCACACCAATATATCAGCTTGAAACTACAACTGACCGTCATTTACAAGGCAGTTAAGAACAACCAAAACAAGTGTGCCCTCTTCCCCACCCTGGAGGACATAGGACACAGGACACTGACAGGTCACATGTACAGAAAGTGGCTTTTAGGGGTTCACTCAGGCCCCATCCTTCTGTCCCCTGCTTCCACTGCACATCCTTTTCTGCAGCAGTTCCACAGGCCCCGGGCCCTTTGGCTCCAGCCCTTCCTGGAAACATGAACTATGGCTGGCACCCAATGATCCCAACCTAGAAGCACCTCCCAGCCTCTTCCTGGAAGACCAAACCCCCTTGAGCATCACATTTCAAACGGAGGTGACAGTCCTCACTTTGGCAGAGAGAGCTTGCTTAAACCTTCTCTTCAGGTCCTGCATGTTGGGTGACTTGGGCCGAGGAATGAGAGAGGTTCTTCGCTTCTCAGGCGTGCCGCTGGGCTGCTGCTTGTGCCTCACTTCTTTGCACAGGACATGGAAAGCATTATACACACCATTGTAATTTTCACTGACAGACACTTCATAGAAGGAGCAGCCCAGCACACTGGCCAGCTGCAGTCCAAGCTGAGGATCAACCTGCTTGATGTGCAGCAGGTCGGCCTTGTTAGCCACGAGCACCACGGGCAGCCGGGTGCCCAGGTGGAGCTGCTGAACATGCTGGTGGAGTTGGCCAATGAGTTCATAGCTCTTGTGGTCAGTGATGGAAAAAACAATCACTACAGCATCCGCCCACCGGATACACCGATTCAACTGCTCGTTGCAGCTCAAGCCGTTTTCATGGGCCTGGAAGAGAGGGGTGATGGCAAGGTGAATGGCGAGCGCAGCAAAGAGCACCGATTGGTGGGATACCGAATTCAAAAGAGCCCTTCACAGTAATGCCGGGCTGCAAGTCATAAACACGTTCTATCCCCACACACTTCAGCTTTCTTGACAATATGTTGATCCAGCTGCATAGAGTTGGAATAAATAACAGTGCAGCTCACCACACTCAAGTGGAAAATTGACCTGCAGAGAACTCCATGCAGAGAGACTTTGTAGTTGCACAAAATGGGAAATTAACTGGCTAGACAGTAAGTCTGGGGAAGTAAAGATAGGAGCTGGAAGCATTTAAACCTGGATAACTGCCCAGTTTGGAAGAAAAAAAACCACTAACATGGCTCTTTTGTCTATAGAGTAACTTTCCACAACATAAAAGTGATTCAAAGTATTTGAAACTACCTCAATATTTAGTTTTTAATGCCAAAGACATGTATGTAAAAACTGATCTTTCTAATGATAGCAAGGAGACTCTGCCAAGTCCCAGTGTTCGGTTTGGTCTTTCCTGCTGTGCAGAGTACTCCTAACAGAAGGGTTCTGTCTCTCTGCCAAAACTCCCAAACCAAGCCAGGCTAAAACCAGCCCACAGCCAGATACAACTGAAGCATCAGGCAGTATGCAAAAGTCTAGTCGTGACTCCTTTAGGTCCACATCCCACCAGGCACCCATCTGACCCTGTTACACTGGGAGCTCTCACCTGAATTCCTGGAGTGTCCTGAACTTGTATAGCCAGGGTTTCCCCTTCGACCTGGACTTGTCTGGTATACAAATTACCTATAAAGGCAAAGAGAAAGATTATGCTTTTCCTTCATGTGTGACTTCACAACACCGTGAGAGTTTTTGGTTTGTGTTGTTTTTTAATGTTAGGAATAATGTAGCCTGCATAGATACACAAAAAGAAGATATAGTTTATTTCTACTTAATGGGATTATTTTTAAAAAATGTTTTGAAGACCAACTGAGATTTTAATCCCATGTTAAAAAAGTTTGTGAGTTTTTGAAAACCTTGTCTAACTTTAAATGAGTTGTCCATACTTGGACTATTCCTTGAAGCTTCTTTCTTCCTTCCTTCCTTTTTTTTTTTTTCTTTTAACAGGATCTCACTATGCAGTGCAGGCTGGCCTCAAGCTTGTGCCAGTCCTCCTGTCTCAGCCTCCCACGTGCTGGGATACAGGTGTGTTTCACCACTCTCAACCTTGAAACAAATATTCTTGCTTTGGCATGCATGGAATTTTGTTTTATTTTAGTATATTATTCTTTGATCCTAAGTTTATATTTTGGCCATGAAATATGCCTTGATAGGCAAATATGGTTAGTAAAAGCACACCTCACATTATCAGTTAGAATAAAAATATGATGATAATTGACTACATCAAAGTAAAAGGCTAAGGCGTCTTTTCTTAGGACAGCTTATATAACTGACTCAGTGAATCTCGTATGGGTACTTCATCCAAGATATCAAGTGAAGAAATCTAACAGAGCACACTTAGGTAGAAAGCCTATAAGCCTCCCCAGTGGCTGTTTTTAACCACAGGAACTGAAACATTTGTCCTCTCCTTTATTCAGGAACTCTGTTCCTAAAATCTGCCATTTAGTTATTTTTCTTTGTTAGGGAAAAAGAACTTTAGGTTTATAACTGTTCTCCTTTGGCCTTTGCTTTAAAAGGTCACCTCTGAAAAGCAGCCAGCAGAGTGGGAGGGGGTGGCCGAGGAGCGAGGCAGTTTTTATGACTTCTGCAGACGTGTTTTGAACAGAGGCCTTGGAGTACAAAGGGTGCTTCCAACTGGGGTCCCTATAGTTAAAACATACCAAAGGGAGTACTTTCAGGCACTTGATAAAATGATGAATGGGCCTGGAATGGAACGAGGCCAGATGGCAGCTGGGGGACGGGTGGATGGAGGGCATGCACAATGCAAAGAGGCAGGATCCTGGCTGTCACTGGGAAGGAACCTGGCAGGAAGGCACTGAGCAATGGGCGCAGCAGTTCTGACAGCACGTCCTCAATGCGCTCGCTTCTCACCTGCGTTTCTTTCATAGTCCCCGATGAATCGCTTGGTGAGGAATCGGACTACCAGAGCTGCAGATCAGAAAGAGAATGGTAAGAGAAGTGGCCCTGGACATTAGCTGCGTCTCCACCACACCTCTGCAGCACAACTGTGGGGGAAAGCCACCGAGGAAATTCCTACCCTGCCGCTTTTTTCCAGACAGGGTGGGGGGCGGCACCCTGAAAAACTCCAGCTCCGCCACGGAGGGAGGGTCTGGTTGCACACCCTGTCCTGTGCGGCGAGCTGGGCCACACCTAAGTCTTCCACCAGACAGTATCTCCCCAGCCCCGCAGGCCCTGGCGGGGTTACTTCTCTCAATCCCTTTCTGTTCCAGAAATGCCAGCCGTTCAACCGCCCAGAGTTCTAACCCCCAAGGCGCTGATGACGCCCGCAACGCTGCCTGGTGGCACTGAGGCCCCGTCACCCTGGCCAGTGGGCGCAGAGCGGTACAGGCGACCACCGCTCGGGTTCCTCCGGGGGCCCTACGCCCTCCCCGCGCCTCCTTCACCGCGAGTCGCGGGGGCGCACTCACCGGTCTTGCCCACGCCGCTGGCCCCCACCACCGCAATCTTGACTAGCCGGCGGCCCGCGGGCCCCAGGCAGCACTCGGCGGCCGCGGCACTACCCGCGCCGGGATACTCGGCGATGGTGCACATGTTCTGGATAAGGCGCATCGCCGCTCCGGCCGGGGCTCACCGCGCAGGCGGGCGGAGGCGCGCGGTGGGGAGCGGGCGCGGGGACGCGGGGCAGGCGGCCGCGGCGCGGGAGAAACCGCAGAAACGGGGAGCGGGCGCTGGGGGAGCTCAGCTCCCGGCGTTCAGGGTCTGCCCAGGACTGGGTCGGGAAGCGCGCGCGCTGGGTTTTCTCCCGGGGAGGCTCCGCCTCCTGACCGCTGTGGCCAATCACAGATCTGCTCGCCGAGGTCCCGCCCCCGACGCAGCTCCCGACCGCGGCGCCTCCGCTGGCACCCGGAGCTGGTGTCGGGCCCCGTGAAGCCAGTGCCGCCTGAACGGCTGGTGTGAGGAGGGCTAGGTGCGCGCCCAATGGCGAGCGCCGCCCTGCCGGGTCCCGTCGGTGTCTCGGGCGCGGCGGAGCCGGCCGGGCGCTGAGTCCCCATGCCTGCCCACGTGCGCGGCGCCAGCCTTCCACCGGCGGCTCCGGGCGCGCGTTCCGCCTGCTTCCAGGGGCGCAGTTGTACCGACGGTGTATCTGGGGCGGCATAGCGAGTTACAGACCTTCAGCTATCACTCAGCACCTCCTTAAAATGTGACATTTGGTTTCGGGACAAAATACCGCTTGTTTCGCTCCAGACCCACGTTCTCTGGCTCTGCTTGACCTCCGGAGCTCACGTGAATGCACAGGCGGCTGAGGCCTGTATGGCTCCCAGGAGAGAAATGAAGAAGTAATTACAGAGCAGGCTTTCTAGCCTGGCACGCATCACACCTCCTCCTGGAACTGTGAACTGGTTAAAAAATAAACCAGTCAGCCCTGCTGCGGCAGACGTCTGTAGGTGCCGACTCTTTTGGGAAGCAAAATCCAGAAAGGTCCTACACTTAGTCCTCAGGGAATGAGGCGCCCCAGGAGTTAGTTAGAAGAGACTCGGTGCCAAGGGAGATGTGGGTTCTGCGCTCATAAAATCAAGCCCTTTATAGACCAGACCTTCTATAGCTGACATCAGCAGCAAAATGTCAGCATTCCACAGGCTGGCCACCTACCTCCTCTCCACCCACCCCTAGCACCACTTCCAAACCCTTAGGCCTGATCTCAGACGTTGGAGGAGAGGAGGGGCACTTTTATCATGAAGCACACAGCAAACTGAGACTCTGTGCACCCCCTCATTAAAGGCTGAAGTGTATGCACCAGGCGTCTACTGTGACTGCCTCCTAACTTGAACCTAATTTGCAGGTAATGGGCAGTATCTACCTCCTAGACTTACCTCAGACTCTGAGATGGACTTGTCCATAGTGAGTTTAGCGGTTTGCAGGAATTCAAGTGACACAGTCTCAAACTGCTTTGGTAGCAAATCTTGGAGGATGGACAACATGATTGGCACAACACACAGCCTTAGCCATCATCACTATGAAAAGAGATCGTTATAATATAGAAGGCTGTGAGGTCAACCGTTTGAGTCAGGAAGAAAGAGCATTTCCAATATGCATCATGTCTTTCTGTGTGGTTTAAATCAAACTGGAATTTTATAGCATGAAACTTTGCAAAACTATAATTACAGGTAATCATGTACTTTTTAAACCCCTCCCCTCAGAACAGCCTGCAATTCTGTCATGTTTACATGGTAAAATGATTATGTAGTCTACAGTATTTGCTTAACTATGCTTCACTCACACATGCACACACGCGTATGTGCGCATACACAGTATGGCAAAAGTTGTCAACAAGAATTTTGCTTTGAATCATTTTAACTTCTGGGGCTTGGTTTTCATTTCCCATGGGGCTGTACCAAACCTGTGATTTTTCTGTCTGTGTCCTAAAAGCTGAATTTGATATCCTTATTTTATGTCTAACCGATCTGGCTGTGCTTTAAAGAACACAGAACAGGAAGACAAAAGTGGAAGATGAAGAAAAGAAAGGAGTGTTATTCAAATTCTAAACATCTCTCTCCAGCCCACTGTACCCCACCCACCTCAGGAAAGGACACAGAGTTGTCTTTTCTTGGAGATTCCGGAAATTAGTAGAGAAGGAAGGAGGCCAGGCAGGAGAGATGAGATGTTAGAGGGCTCGATTTGTTCCAGTTCTTAGGAAAAGTCCTTTGAGGTGGATACTAACATTTCTTCCCACCATAGCCAACTATTGTGGCTGTGCTGACCACCACAAATCTCTGCTCACAGTTCTCTGGGATGACCAGGCTCAGCAAGGCGCCTCTTACATAGGGTCTCTCTTGCTTTTGTGATAAGATGGCAGCTGAGGAGGCTGTGTCATCTGAAGGCTCAACTGAGCTTGACTGACACAGCTTCATTGCTGCTGAAGGCCAAGGACACCTGAGAACAGGGGAGGATCCCTCACAGCCTGTGACCAACTTCTTCTGAATGAAGTCTCTGTCAGGAAGTAAAAGCAGCCAATCTCTTAAGGCCCATGCAGGGGAAATTGGCTCAGTGTTACATCTATGTTCTGTTAGTCAGATGGTCATGGAGTTCACCCAAACCACAGGGAGAAGGGGAGGAACATAGGTCCCAGCCTTAGGTAAGTGCACTGTCAAAGAATTTGTGGCCATGTAGGTGGCCATCTTTATTCAATGCACTTCCAATTTGACATGAAGACAAAGCTTCAGGTAAAAAAAACAAAACAAGGTAAGGAATGCTTCTAAGATCACATATCCTATAGTGGACAGAGACAAAAAATCTGAAAAGATTTTTCCTATGGTACATACTACATTGTACTTTAATCTCTCTCTCTCTCTCACTCTCTCTCTCTCTGTCTCTGTGTGTGTGTGTCTCTCTCTCTAAAGAGGCTTGAGGAGAAATATTTTGCTGTTTTGATTTTGCTTTGGCATCTGGAGCTTCTATAGCCTCCTTTGATCTTTAGAGTTGATCTTTGATGTGGAAGTTTCTAGAGATAATTCTGTCTTGAAGCCATGAACACACCAGAATATAAATTTGATAGATATTCACTGAACATCTGAGTGCCATGTTGTACCAAGCACTTAGCTGGGTCTTGTGTCTACACTTGCGAACAAGGGAGACACAGCCTGCATCATCACTGTTGTTACGGTTAGCATGGGAACCAGAGAAAGAATTCAACGATTTCAGTACAGTGTGAAAAAATGGTCTGACAGGAGAAAGTCAAGAGTTATGGAAACACATAGTAGAGCTAAAAGCCTGGATTGTGGCAGTCAAGGAAGACAGTATAAAATGTAGCATGACTGAGGAACTTCAAGGTCCTATGTTACTACAAGCATGCATGTACAGCTGCAGTGGCAGAGGAGGCAGGAGAATGGATGGCAGGGGGAGGACACAGCCAGTGTGCAGAGGAAGCAGCATTCCCCGCCAGACGAGGTGCTCAGTAAAGACTTGGGAGCCTGTGAGATGAAAGAATAGATGCAGTGAGAGAACTTAAATCAAGAAACACAAAATAGTTCTTGATGGATGGATTGAGAGAAAATCCTGGTGAATTCTAAGGAAGGGCACAAGGATTAATGAAATATACCCAAAAAGTTGGTGTGGCCCTCCTTTATTCCATGGAAACTCTCCCTATGGGGACAAAACGTGCTGCTCCTTTGCAAGTGTCACCAAGTGTTGCTCCTAAATTGGCCATCTGAGCATCAAGGCTTTCAAGAACCAGATTTTATTTCTTGAGATTTGCATCAACTCTACTTATTGGATCAATAAAAAAGACACCCCTGGTTATTTTAAGTGAAATACAACTTCATAAATTGCAAAAGGAAGAAAAAGGTAGAGGGTTTCAATTTCAGAAGGACTAGAGAAGCTGCCTGTCAGCTAAGCCTGCAAAAATCAGACTCAGAACAATGCCAAGGAAATGGCTCACCTAGAGGGCTGCTGCCTCTTCCACCAGGGGAAGCCACAGGGTACCCTTGTTGCTTTCTCCCCCAACCCACGGTGCCAGATACTGCACACTGGAAAGTTGCAGAAAAGCTCAATATTTGCACAACTGTGCTGGCAGCAGAAAGCAGCGAATCACCAGAAAGCATCCTTTTTCTTTGCTTTTGCCCCACAAAACTCTGCACACATCTATTTAATGAAACCAACCTGAATCCATCACCCTAGCTGCAAGGGAGTCTGAAAACTATTGTGTTTTGTTTTCTAATCTCAACAATACACAAAGACATAGTAGTGGGGTAGAAAAAAAGCTAAATATGAATATATAACCTGTACATTTCTTCAGCATCCCAGAGACACAGAGATGATGGCCCAGAAAACATTTCCATTTTTAATTATAAAGAATATAAAGAGGGTCTTCATATTTGCTTTTACATAATATGTATTGATACCCATCTCTGCTACTTTGAACAGTCTCTACTGGTTTCCACAGAAAACATCTTTTGAATTTCTGTTCAGAATACTTTCCCTCCTACTCCTTTTAGTAAGAACACTCTAATTTCTTCCTTGGAAATGTTGCCTGTTCCGCTTTTGTGCCCATTTGGTGCTACAAATGGGTGGTACCAATCATTCCAATGGTGGGTGCTAGTCACCTATAGGGATTTGCTCATAGCAAGTGAGAATCCCTCCCTGAAAGTTTTTCTGGACAGTGCCCACTTCATTCACACTGTTGTTAATCAGCTAGTAGAAAGTGAGCCACAGGACTGACAAGATAGCTCAGCAAACTAGGTACCTGCTTAGGCAAGCACAGTTCAGTCACCAGTACCGGTATCCCATGCTGCACCAGCCCCGCCCCCAGGGTACACTGAGCCAGTGACAGAGTCTGGGTGTGGTGACTGCACCTGTAATTCCAGCACTGAAGAGATTGAAAACAGGATTACTGAGTCTGAGCTGAGTAGTGAGAACCTGTACCAAATACATTTTTAAAAAGAAAAAAGAAAGAACGTGATCCTGCACCTGCAGGCAGTCCTGTTGGCCGCCTCATGGGAGAGCTGGCCTGGGAAAAAATCCAACCCGTAGGAAGGCAAAGTGGAGAGGCGGAGAAAGCCAGGACACTGCTGACATATTTTCTTGTCCTACTTTGAGCTGTGCCTAAAAAACCCAGATCTACTCAAAGTTACAGGCACCAACACAGTTCCTCCTATAGAACCAGCTGGTTTGTGTGGGATCTTCCTCTTTTGTATTGAACAAGCCTTCACACATCCTGTTCTCATGGAGTCACAGTTCTCACATATGACGCACTGTGAATGCTCCCTGGTGTCAGATATACCTCTCATTCACAGTGCTGTCCCTACCATCTTGACTTCACTGGGCATCACAAATATCAGGCTGCGTCACAGCCTTTGCAGATATTCAGTTGGTGCCTTTCCAAAATATATTGAACCTAACATATGATTGAGAAGATATTAGTACATTCAGAAAAGGAATTTTAGTCCATGAAAAAGAAGTGATTTAGCAGGGCATGTGAAGATATAGAAGAAACGTATGTGTAATTGCTAAGTGAAAGAAGCAAGCCTGAAGAGGCTACATGCTGTGATTCCTACTATATGACACTTCCATGGAAGCATAACAATGAGAATGGTTAAAAAAAAATCAGCGGCTGCAGGGGCTAGAGGGAAAGGAGGACAAATAGAGTGCAGAGGATTTTTAAGAACTGTGAAGTTACTCTTTACGATAGTGTAATGATCAACGCATGCAATACATTTGTCTAAACCTATAAAATGCATAACACCAACTGTTGTGGTCAGGTTTACAAGAAAAAAAAATGTACTACAA
>PVKN010011303.1:11258-21891 GCA_004027915.1 Capromys pilorides | reverse complement strand
TTTAAATTTTATTTATTTATTTGTTTGCTTGTTGTGTTTGTTTGTTTCTTTATTTATTCATTTTGTGGCTGGCTCAGCCTGCCCTGGTGGTGGCGCTGGCGCAGCATGTGGTGCCGGGGATCGAACTGCAGTCCCCGCAGTTGCCTGAGCCCTCCTAAGCAGGCGCTTTAGACCACTGAACCATCTCGCCGGCCCCTAAGCCATCCTTTCCTAACAAGTTCTTTGCTCTTTCCATGTACATTTGCTATGTGACCTCCTTCCCCACTGGGTCAATATCATCTAAGCGGTTATCCTTATAATCTTATTGGTTGATCATAGCTTTTGCCCATATTATACCTACTTTGTGATTTGGCTCTATAAAACTTCCTCGTGGAGCATGGTCCACAGCAACCCATTCAGGTCCCCTCCTGTCTTTCTCAGGATCTCTCTCTCTCTCTCTCTCTCTCTCTCTCTCTCTCTCTCTCTCTCTCTTTCTCTCTGTTTTTCTCTCTTTCTCAATAAAATTTCCTGCTCTAAACCTCCCTGTTCCTTGGACTTCCTTCTTTAATTTGAGGGAACATGAACTCACCATATCTACCAGACTGAGAGTTACATTTATTTCCCCTAGCAATATCAAGGGCTGAGCTGGGGAGATAGCTCCATGGCACAAGTGCCTGCCTGGTAAGTGCAAGGTCATGAGTTTGAACCTCGGTCCCCCCCCCAAAAAAAAAAATTCACAGCAATATGAAGGGCTTGTATCAGCATCACCCTCCCATGCTTCAGTATGTATCTGTTAAAAAAATCAATAAAAAATTCTCTCTTATAAATGAATGTGCTCAATGTCCTTAACATTAAATTCTGTGTCATCATCTCTTACCCAGTCCATAATCCAATTTGCCTGATTATCCCTTTTTTAAAAAAATGTAGTTGTTGTATACAAGGTCTCACTACAAAATCCAGGCTCTTAGTGATTGTCTTGATTACTCTTCTCTCATTGCTGGGACCAATACTCAACATTCAAAATGAGGGAAGGAAGGATTTATTTAGCTCACAGTTACTGGAGATTTTGGTCCATACTTGGCTGGCTCCAAGGCAGAGTGGCACAGGGCAGAGAGCATCCTTTCATGGCAGTGGCAAAGAGCAAGAACAAAAGGGAGGAGTAGCAGTAACAATGGCAGCAGAGAGGAAGTCTGTCTCTTTGATATTACATTCAGCTTATCCACCTATCCACCTCAGGCTGGGTGTAGTACTCACACCCATAATCCCAGCAGTACTAAAACCCATGATCCCATTGGGATCATGAGTTAATCTCAAACTCTAGAAGTCTCTGCCTCATGACTGCGTGAGGGTTTGGGGGGACAGTTAGACACAAGCCATAACAGTGATTCTCTTGTTTCAGCCTCTCAGGCACAACATGCAGTGCCAGGGATCAAATCTGGGTCCTTGCGCTTGCCAGGCAAGCTCTCAGACCATTGAGCTATCTCCCCAGCCCTTGCCCAATTGTCTTAAAAATGTCTTTGTTAAACATACACTCCAAACAAAATTGGGGGCTGGTAAGATAGCTCAGTGGCCTAAAAGGCCTACTTAGGCAAGCTTAGGCAACTGCAGGGACCACAGTTCAATCCCCAGCACCGCATGCTGCACCAGCCCCATCCCCAGGGCAGGCAGTGCTGACCATGTCATAAAATAAACAAACAAAATTGTTGTGTCTTTAATGCTTTTAAAGTATCAAGCAACCATCCTTTCTTTTGTTTTCACATCATTGACTTGTTGAAGAAAACAATGTTTTATTAATAATTGTGACTTAGAACTTTCATTATTATCACCGGGCATGGTGGCGCACGCCTGTAATCCCAGCACTTGGGAGGCTGAGGCAGGAGGATCAGAGCAAGTTCGAGACCAGCCTGGGCTACAAAAGTGAGCTCAAGGCCAGCCTGAACTGCATAGTGAGACCCTGTCTCAAAAACAACAACAACAAAAAACAAAACAAAAAAACCAAAAAACAAACCCAAAAACAGAACTTTCATTATTGAGGTAAATCTCAATTCTCCTCTCACTGTCTGCAAGCTCAGCCAGGACATTTGGCCTGCTGCTTGTTGGGGCAGGTGGAGCAGCCAGCTCATGTATGCAGATAGAGAATCTCCAGAAGCTAGTCTTCCTGCTTTTCTTCAGATACACTTTTCTCACTTGACCTTTCCCCCAGTAAGTCAGTGGCATTGCCTTGAGAAGAATTAAGGTTGGAACAACACAAATGCAAGAGAAAGAAACAGTCAGCGTTCAGTTTTCAGACTTTTAAAATAGCCTCTCGAAGCCCACATCAAAAACAATAGTTTTGAAAGCCTTTTGTTTACAGAGAAGCAGGTTTTGTTGCAAGAAGAAAAGGCTCTTGAGAATCTAAAGGGGAGGCCGGAAGCATGGGGGGGTTAGGCCTTGCCCATGTTGGAAAGAGGCTAGAGGGAAAGACAGACTCAGACCCTTTGCCCAGGCCTCCAGGGGACAGAGCCCCACAGGGAGGAGGCCAGCCAGTGCAGGTCAGGCCCAGTACTCCGTGGAGCTGATCCAGTGCCTGCTGCATCCCTGGAGCTCATCCTCAGCCTTCTAAGGTTCTACTGAGCCCAAGGACCTTGCTAACTATTCTAAGCTTTCCCTCATAGAGCCTGCAGGGTTGTTCACAGCTTTGACGGGCCTTGCTTGTGTCCAGAGTCACTGCTGAGCCCTATCCAGATTGCACTACATGGCAGAGGACTCTAATAAGCCACCCCCAACTTCTTAGAGCAAAGGACCGTTGAAGCAACACCAGACGGGGATGTTACTAAAGGGAGAGCCAGCAACCTCTGTATAGGGGTGAGGTGTGAGGGGAGGTGCATTCCGTTACATGCACAAGTCACATGAGAGGCTGCCAGCCTCAGGTCCCTCCTCTGCTTTAGCCTGTCTGGTCACCTTTTGCCCCAGTGCAATGGGTGTGCTTCCACTAGTTAGAGCAGTGATCCTTAGCTTCTTTTGCCAATTAAGACCATGTGGAGAGACTGGAAAAAATACTACTGATAAGAGCTCTGTTCCAAAGCAACTGAACTGGATTCTCTGTGTCAGGGGCACAATGCCATTGTGCAACTGTGTGTAAAGTTGTCTCTTCCTGAGGCTACTCAGCTTTATTCGGCCCACACATTGCCACGCTATCTCAAAAATGCACCCCTGATGTCTAACAGATTAATAACCAGAGTTGACTGATTTAACAGATTTAGACTTAGGTTTGCATCCACTGAAACGCCCAGAAAGAGAAGAGTTAACAGAGAGTGGTGTGGAGGGGGAGGTATTTGGAGGGCGAACCAGCTGCAGGGGTGGGAAGAAGGCCAGCTGAGGATGAGGTCACAGAAAACAGGTGGTGGTGTTGGCGGGTGCTGGTATTCAGGAGGAAGAGCAGGAGTGACAGGACACCAAGAATGCTAGAGAAGCTGGGTACAGTGGTGCTCACCTCCAGACTCAGCTACTCCCTCAGGAAGCTGAGGTAAGGGATCATTAGAGCCTGAGTTCAATACCTGCCTGAGCAACCTAGTAAATCTTGGTCTCAACCAACCAACTGACCAACTGACCAACCAACCAACCAACTAACCAACCAGTTAACCAGCAACAAACCATTCGCAGGCCCACAGAGATCCAGCTGTGAGATGCAGAGAATGGGCAGGAGTTACTGTTTATTATAGGCCAATTGCACCTTCCTCTCTGCTTTCACACATTGAACTCTTAACCCCCAGTAGCTCTCAAGACAACTACCTCTAATGAGGAAACCAAGGTAAAATAAGGTCATGTCAGTGTGCCGTACTCCACTCTGACCATACCTGTACAAGAATACCAGGTTCTTGTAAAAAAGAAAAAAGAAGGTGTCTATCTACAAGCCAAGAAGAGAGGCCTCCAAAACCCCTCAAAGCTCCAATGCTTTGATCTTGGATGCCCAGTTCTAGAACTGTGAGAGGATGAATTCATGTTGCTCAAGCCACCACTCTGTGGTGTTCTGTTATGGTGGTCTGACCACATTAACATAGTAAATGTACCCGTGCAAGGGACTGGCGAGAGCAGGGTGAGGCTGCAGTCCCAGGAGCGTAGTTTCATGGCTTGGTCTCAATACTGGTCACACAACAGGGTAAGGGAATCAAGAAGGAGTCACTGATTCAGGGCAAACAGGATTCATTTATTCATCCAGTCAACAATAGTTTAATTCATCTATCTATTTGATGCTGGGCTCTGTACCAGGGGCAGGATTTACTGCTATTGTAGTGGCCCAGATAAGAGATGAGATTGGTATGGATTAGGATGGTGTTGGTGGATGTTATGGCTTAGATCTAAAACATACCCCCAAATCTCCTAGTGTTCAGAAGTGGGGCTTTCAGAAGGTGATTGGCTCATGAAGCTTCTGACTTAAGTGGCTTAATCCATGGATGAGATCATAATTTGACAGCATTATAGGGAGAAAGTGCAAACTTAGGAGGTGGGACCTATTTGAAGGGTGTGGGCTATATCTTGTCCTTGGTCCTTTCCTCTTGATTTCCCAGCTGCTATGAAATAAACAACTTTTTCCTATAATGCTGTTCTGCCATGATGTTTGTACCTTGCCGCAGGCCTATACAGTGGAACCAGAATACTATGAATTGAAACTTCTGAAACCATGAGCCAAAATAAACCTTTTCATTCTTTAAGTTGATATCCTCAGGTATTTGGACACAACACTTAGAAGATGACTAACAATTGATAAAGTTGATTTGACCTTTAACTCTCCTTGACGAGGCACATACTTACTTGTAGAGGGGTTCAAGTGACCTCATTTATAAAGGGCACTATGGGACCAGGAACCAGGAAGTTACTTGTAACTAACCCAGAAACAGGATTTTTCTCTTTGAGAGGAAGTAAATTTTTAATTTACATAGTTTTCATTGGCACCTAGGTTAACTTAGCTATTTCTCTTAAAAAGTCCCTAACTCATGTAGTTTAATTTAATACAATAGCATTCCAACTTTATCCTAACTTATTTAGTTTTTCTAAAACATCAGTTTCTTTCCCAAACCATGTTCCAATGGAAAACTCAAGCATTTCCAGGCAATAACCCCATCATCTGTGCCACTGTAGAAAACAATCAGATAAGCTTCCCTAGTTCACACCACATCTGCTCTCCCCCACATGACCTTGATCATAAAAAATAAAACAACAAAACACCAAATTATTTTTTCCCCAAAATAAACATCTGTCCCCAGTTCCCTCCAACAAATGTTTATTAAACGAAAGACAAATTGTCTGGGACCAGCGAGATGGCTCAGTGGTCTGCAGCGCCTGCTTAGCCAAGTTTAGGCAGTCACAGGGACCGCGGTTCGATCTCCGGCACCACATGCTGTGCCAGCCCCACTGCTAGGGCAGGCTGAGCCAGCCATAATATAAAATAAATAAATATTAAAAAAAAAAAAAAAGAAAAAGAAAGACAAATTGTTAACACCAAATCAGCCGGCTTTTATTAAGAGCAGGAAAGTCTTTCAAAAGCTTTCACAGTCAACTGTCACGTCCAGTGTCACAAGCAGGTAACCAGAACTGGTTGTCTCTGCATGATTCCTGGTGATGTCTTTGCAAATTCTTCTAGGCGGAGACTCCTTGGGCTTCCCGCTCTACTTTCTCACCGTGGGTGACTCACCTCATTATTTCAAACATTAAAGTGATGCGACAGCCCAAGATAGCCCACTCGATTTACAGTCTGGCTCTGTTCTATTTGGCACACAGATGGAAGGGGGACAGTAAAGGTTTTGAAGTCAGGCAACCTTGAGTCTGTACACAGACTCTCCCTCCTCCTAGCCCTGTAATTCGGGCAAATCTCTTTAATTTCAATCTCAGTTTCATTAGTTATAAAGAGTGGATAATAATATTTACCGTATGGGTTTGTTGGGAAAATAAGTGGTACAATGTGCACGAAAGCATCAGTCCCTAGAAGTATAGTCTTTTTTTAAAAAATTTATTTTATTTTGTTAAACCTCATTTATTTGCTTGTGTTATGACTGACACAGTCTGCCCTGGGAGTAGGACTGGCACAACATGTGGTGCCTGGGATTGAGCTGCTGTCCCTGCGGTGGCCTAAACTTTCTGATGCAGGCACTTTAGACCACTGAGCCATCTCACCAGGCCCTTGGCAGTATAGTCAGTGCTCATTAAATGGCAATTTGTTGCCTTCCAAGAACAACTATGGATAGCCTAATTTGAAAAACAAAACAGAACACATGGACACAACGTTAAAGCAGTGGATTTCACCTTAGGTAAATCAAATCATTTATTAAAAAGGGACATAGAATCAATGATTCGTAAGATTCCTCCTCTCCTATTCCACCACTTTAAGATCTTATATTTGGGGAGACAAGAACATGAAAGATCTGAAGAACATCGACCATCTTTTCTGAGTACTTTAGAGATTCAAGCTTTGCTTCAGCAAAACTTCTAGTTCCAAAGCTTGCAGGACAAAGTTTGTTCAAGAGAGCTGGGCTTGGAAGAAGAACCCTGGCTGGAGAATATCAGCTAATTTCATGGCTGTAAAAACCATTTTTCTTCAGGGTAATAGATGAGAGCAAAGGGACATTTGACTGTTTTAAGATGTTTTTCAATGCAGAATACAAGGTATGCACATAATCTTGTTTTCTGACAGATCCTTTAAAAAATCTGGCATATTAATGACTCTACTTAAAATACTGAAGATGAGAGCCAGGAGGGAACTTTTTCTTTCTGAACAATGACTAAGAAGGGAATTCTAATGAATACTTTAGCACACATGTCTCATTTTCTGGCTGCTTCAGGACCCAAGAGCCAGTAGGTCATAATTAAAGCCAATAATGGCAACTCCAGACAGTCAATCTAAATTTTTTCCTGGTGCTGTCAATTCTCTGCATTAAATGATTTAGCATCATAGTTGGGGAGCGCAGAACACGCACACAGAGGGAGCATTAAACACTGATATGTATTCTGGAACATGTGTTGCAAGTTGCCCCAAAAGATATTGTTTATTGCATTCAAAGGAATTGTAGAATGTTTTCCTTAGGAAATGTTTTTAAATGACCCATTGCATGCAGCCAAACTGTGAAGTTTGCTCTTAACTTGACAGAATAAAATCATGTTTTCTATAAGAAAGAAAAGAAAAAAAGTCACATGTTTGGAGCTGAAGCCCCAATTATGTAGATAAATGAGCTTCTCCTACTTCCAGTTTTACTGTCAAGAATGTTCTAGCTAATCACCAAGAGCTAAGATGCTGCAGATTTAGTGGTATAACTTACAAAAGGGCAAGGCTGCTCACTTTTCTGTCAATTCCACTTCCAGAAAGAAACTCATAAATACATCTCTTTGCAAAGTCTGCTTTGGATCTTAGGAACAAGGTTCTTCAATAGTGTCCTTTTTTTTTTTTTTTGCAAGGCTTTGTACCTTTTGAAATAATAACAGAATCTTCCATCCTTCTTCTCTCTCTCCTTCTCTGCTTTAAAAGACAAGAGATTCCTCTAAGATGGAAATGAAATTCTTTAATCTGAAGTGTGTTGAGAATTCAAAGCACCATCTAGAGACGGAATAAACTCAACAGTCACTACTTAAGGCAAACCTGTATTTGCCCAGCAAAACAATTCGGCAAAACCTTGGGTCTGAACTCCAGTGCTGCACTGCAGCAATGGAATCCTGCCAGCCACAGCTCAAAGTTGGGAGGCAAGCACAGCACTAAGGCAGGGAAGACATTTGAGGCCAAAAGGACAGCGGGCTTGGCACTGCCTGTTCCCGAGCTAGATCTAGAGCAGCTAAGGGGTGATGATGTAGTTTCCTGAGGTCTTTAAGCCACTAGGTGCACCAAAAACAGATTTTACTAACTTCTCTCCTCCACCTTTCTTAACCCCCACATGTGTGCCATGGATTGCATCATAAGAAATGGCGAAAATGCTTTGACTAGATGCTCAGTTCTTAGGCATACTTCCACTTAATCATTCGCATGCTTTTTTGATGACCTCCAACTGTGAATGAGCTACGCCTTGACATCGGGCAAATGAATGTGAGATTCATGGCCACAGTCTCTGGAATTTGGCTTCCCTGCCTGACCTACAAAACCAGTAAGGCCTCTAGACTGCTGTGGGGTAGAAGCTTTGGGGGAGATCATCTTGTCAAAACGCACGGAGGCCTCCCCTCCCCCCAAGACTCTGTACTCTTCACATTTCAAGATGGCAGGGTGCCCATTTCTAAGCCAGCTGTCTGACTCAGAGATGAGTTTATTTCTTGACATTTTATTCTCATTCCAGCCCAAAGGGTAAAAAAATGTAAAACTTTGCTGCCACCTGCTGTTTCCTTAGGAATAATTTTTTGAAATGATCTGAGGATGGTTCTGTATTGGTTTATCTTAGCCAAGAGCCTTGAAGAATTTTTTTTTGTGTGTGTGGGAGGATGGTTTAAAGGAACACATGTTTATATATTTCTGTACCATCTGGCCTGCTATTTCCTAGGATAAACTGTTGGGTCTTGAGAATGGTTGTTCCCACTTGGGTCATCAAGTCCTACCTGCCCTATCAGTTGGAATAAGCTTGCTGGGAGTTGGAGGGAAAGGCAGACTTCCTGTCCTTCCAAAAGGAAATACAGACAGGGCTCTGGCCAGTGAGATACTTAAGCAAGGCCCGGGATCCTTGAATATTTGGATGCCTTTTCCTCATGGGTCAGTGATGTCATGAAAGCCATAACCACAGACAAATGTCCCAAGCACAGGCTGTTTCCTGAAGGCTGTGTCAGTGGCTCATGTTCCTTGGCTGCAGTGCCCCCGGAAGCATCCTTCTCAGTAGAACTAGATAGTTTTTTTTTTTTTGTCTTTTTGAGACAGAGTCTTGCTATGCACTTCAGGCTGACTTTGAGCTCACTTTTATAGCTCAGGCTGGTCTTGAACTCACATCGATCCTCCTGCCTCAGCCTCCCAAGTGCTGGGATTACAGGCATGTGCCACCATGCCCAGCAGTAGAACTAGACATAAAGCTTGGGATGAAGTTCATTTATGGTATTTCTAGAGGTTTTATCTCTCTCTTCCTTCGGAAAACTCAGGCAGGTTAAGGAAGAGGTGTCCTCAGATAGATTAAGCCTAGCCCAAGTTGAATCACTCCTGAGTGGGAATACTTGACCCTAGGTTAGAGGATCAGAGACATAAAATTAGTGGTTCCTTGACGTCCAGGTAAGAGCTAACAGTCATACCTCACATGGGCCTGATAAGCATTCTTAGTCATCTGACTGAAGGGACCAGAGGACAGTGATTGCCTTGATGATATTAGTAGCTTGGTGTTGCTTACAATTTCAGAGAATGGGATTTTCCTCTCTACAGTCTTTGGGAAGATCATTTGTATGCAAATGAGTTCCTTCCAGTTGCTGTCATTGTTGTATTTGGGAATTCTTTCAGCCATAATCTTTTGTGTTGGCAGAGATTAATGAGCTTGTTAAGTTTGTTTTTATATAATTATAAGTGGCTTTTTTTTTGGTCTCCCTAGCCCTTTTTTTTAAAAAAAAGTAAGATCTGAGACTTTTTAGAGCCATGATCCTTAATCTTTTCTCCTGTCGCATGGTATCTGGGCGGTGCTGACAAGCACTAATGGCATGTGAGGGTTTACTTAGGGTCTGCCACTACAGCTTTTACAGAAAGATATTTGTTGGGAAAATGATCAGACGTCATTCATTGTCCTCAGAAGAAACCCATGAGTCCTATTGAAGAAAGGTGGGAGTAGAAAGGAGCAGAGGTCTGAGTATCAGAATTAATCAGGTGAAAATTCTATAGGCTGAATGAACCATCAGGGCTAGAATGTTGCGGAAGGGCCAAAGTGAATACTGTGTAAGTTTCAAAATACGTGTGTGTTTCTCCTTGTGTAAATATGGCTCTTGAAAAATAAACAAGAAATTTACAATGTACAAAATCCTCCCTTGTATGTCCCATTCCTGAAATTTCACCACTGTTCATCTATTGCACAAGATTGATTGTGTTTATGTTTCATGTATTTTCTTGTTTATGTCCCCATTGTTCTCTCTTAGAGTTTTCTAAAACTTAGAAAATTCCATCCTATCTCAACTATGTGAAGAAAAGTTCAGGAGAGGGGTTTGTATAATCATAACTAAGGGGGAAAAGGTGAAGAACTCCATGTAGGAGGAAAAACACAGGAACCTTGGGTTGGGCTAGTGGTTTCATCTTTGCTTCATCTCTTGACTCTCTTGACAATCCCTAAGCCTTGAATCTTCTGAATTTATTTACCCAAGGAAGGGAAGTAGCTTCTCAGAAAAAAATAATGAGGTTTTCTTTGTATTTAACTTTTGCGGCATAGAATCTCTCTATTCTTTCTACCTGTTGGTTCCTTACCCCAAGAAACTCTGTCCCAGCTCATCTGTTAGAGCTAGAAACTCCCATCTGCTTCTGCATTCTGGGGTGGGGAAGAGAGTAGCAATAGTTAACTTCCAAAAGAAGTGCAGAGGACCATGCAGCGGGCCAGGTGACTGGTAAGCTGTTGCCCTTCCCAAGGCAACAGAGCTCTGGCCTGAGAAGCGTTATTGTACGGGATATGTGTCAAGCGCCTCTCTGGTGGGAAGACGGACAAGACTCTCGCTAATGTGGTGAACTTGTCTTTTGATGAGCACAGTCCTGTTCAAT
>PVKN010011303.1:0-11158 GCA_004027915.1 Capromys pilorides | reverse complement strand
TTTTTTAGGGAGATCCTAAAAAGTTCAGAGAGAAAGAAAAGCCTCAGGTGAACAGGTCAGCAATGCGCATCTCAGAACCGGTTGCAAGAGCTGCAGAAGCCATAGCGGTCCCCGCGGACCTGGGTGCTCTTCAGGACCATCTGTCATCACCTCCCCCCACCTGCACGCGCAAGAGGAATAGAAACTTGGCGAACTCTCCAGAAGGCCGTGCGCAAGGGTCAGAGGACCTTGCAGACGCTCCAAGGAAGAAATTCAAGCTTTAAACGGAACATTTTGCATGACTTGAAAGGTCATTATCTAGTTCACACTTACCTCAGACTCTAAATATTGTCAGAACATGGAGACATTTGCCAGGATCATCAACAGTGAAACTGCTCGAAATAGAACACAAAACTCAAGCCTGCGTGGCTGCTGCAGGCCAAGGCACTCCAACCTGAAGCTGCCTTGGGAGGAGCCAGAGCTGAATGAGAAACAGCAGCTGCTCAGAGCAAAGATTATATACTCAGTGGCCCTCAGAATTTACAAAAACAAGGGGTTCAGGAGATAGCTCAGTAGAATAAGCACATGCCAGGAAAGCACAAGGGCCTGAGTTCAATGCCCGGTTCCACAAAAACAAAACA
The DNA here is from genome assembly GCA_004027915.1 of Capromys pilorides. Classification (NCBI taxonomy): domain Eukaryota; kingdom Metazoa; phylum Chordata; class Mammalia; order Rodentia; family Capromyidae; genus Capromys; species Capromys pilorides. Next base: position 10,538 of record PVKN010011303.1, on the reverse strand, counting down.
AAAAAACAAAGCATTTACAAAAGCTTTTCCCATCACTGGAGTCAACATTTTCTTTCCCTTTTTGACCATGTGGAAGTGGTTGCGGATACTCAGACTCCTCAGGTGAGGTTCCTTGTTGGAGACCATCTGTATTGCAGCCTTTGAATACTCTGCCCTGCCCCTTTTGTGCCAGAGCTCTGTGCCCAGTTAGCGGTAGCTATCAGCTTTATTCTCTTACCCCACCCTCTGTCAGCTAAAGCCAGGTTGCCTCCTGCCAGGCAGCTGCTGGGTGAAAGTCCAGAGTAGCTCTCCCAAATAAACAAGTCCAACAAAGGCAGTTCCCAGCAGTGGATGGGGCTGTGCTCCAGAAGTCTATTTGCAAAGCTGTCCTTTGGAACCTGGGAGATACTCTCCAGGCAGAGCCATGTTATGTGCGAGACAAGGTTTCCGGGATAGAGCTCACCGCTGACTGAACCAGAAAGGACTTGGAAAGCAGAACTCTAAGAACACACCTCCACGGGCAACACATCTGTAGCATCTTCTCTTCAGTTAGTTGACAGACACTTGCTGAGGTCGGGAAAGCCTCTGGTGATGTGTGGATTCCAAGATACCTCAGCTCTGGGAGGTGGTTGATTTAGTAGCTCCTGGCATCAGCACAGGGGTTGAGAACTTCTCAGACTCGGGGAAATCCTGCTCCTCTTTTCCGTGGTTTAGTTTGAAGCCAAAGGGATGAGGACTTTGGCTTTTTTTTTTTTTTTTAGTTTTGTTCCTTAAGATATCCTGAGAGCAGGATGAGAATCCTGGTGTCAGCCAGCACCCAGCTGCATGGCCCCTCCAAGCCTGGTGTCTCCTTTGCAAAGCTGGGCATGTGCATTTGAGAGAGCCTCGGGATCGTCTCATTAGCTCCTGTTCTCTCTTTTCAACTATTAAGACTTATGCTGAACCCACTCGGGACCCCCACCTGTCCCTCTCTTGGACAGGAGCTTTCTTTCTCTTAATAAATCTATTCTGCTCATAAAAAAAAAAAAAAAAAAGACTTTTGCTGAAGTGAAAGATCATCCCCCTCCTGAAGGCTCAGGCTCAGTCATGGGCCTTGACCTAATGCAGGTAATGAACTTGTAGTTTACTTGTTTTACGAAAGGAGAGGAATGGAGAGGAGAGGAGAGGGAAGGAGGAAATAAAGTTTTATTTATCCTGCTAGATAAGAATAGGGGTATAGGTGACCTCAGTAACAAAGAAGAGCCACTCTGAGGCTAAATCAGGGACCAATCCTAGGTGGATGCACTCACTGTAAATAGCAGGGTAGAATAACGGATGACAGATGACTCTGATAAAATTGTTGACTGAAGTTAAACCATCCTGAGTTTGTTTTACATTCTACATTACTCAAGGGTATGAATCAATAATTTTCTTTACCATTTATGTCATTTTGAGTTGAACTTTTTGCTTCCTGAATGAAAGACAAGATAATACACCTCAGTGCTGTTATTTATTGTGGGTATTAACCTAGGTGAAGCATCCACAGTACTTTGGACAGAGCTGACCTAAACATGTGCTCCTACCCTTCCAAGCCAAGGGCATGAGGGGCAGAGGCCGCGAGTTTTTTTTTTCAGGCTCCTGTTAGATAAAGAAGAAATACGTGGGTGCAGCTTTTGGTTGAGCCTTACCCTGGTGTCACAGGGTAAGGGCATGTTGTGTGACAGTGGCATCTTGCGAGGCCCTGATGGTGGGTCTTCAGGAATGGTTCTAGTTTCAGGATCAACCCCTTTGGAGGGAGTGGGCCTTGTAACCCTGCAATTCCTCTAGTCCTTGGGCAGGTGTGTGAATTGTGGAGGTTTGAGGGACTGTGAACAAAGAAAGAAGAGAGCTACAAATTTCTGGGGCAACACCAAAAGGACCTTTCTTAGGGTCAAGAAGATAGCTCAGTCACATAAGCACCTGCCTGGCAAGCACAAGGTTCTGAGTTTAATCCCTGGTCCTGCAAAAAAGAAAAAAAAAAAAAACAAAAACATTTTCTTTTGGATCAGGGTCATTCTCTTCTCCATTTTATATCTTCTTTCTCCTCCTCTATTTATTCAGCTTTCCCTCCTCTGGATTCTCACTAGGACTGGGAGACTGGGGAAGTGAGATTTGGGAAGGACTTCTAGCAAGGGAAGAGTTGTATTTACTGGCAGGCGAAAGAGGAACTTTTGCATTCTAACTGCTGACTTTCATTTGAGTGTAACAAAGATACCAGTAAACGGTAGATTTAGACTGCTGTAGGAGGTTAGGAAGGTTGAGCTCTTAGAGTCTTTGTAGGAAGAAGAGGAATTTAAGAAGGGCAACCTGGTTCAAGGACAAAGTATTGGATTCAGACAGGAGGTGGGGAGGGGAAAATTGTTTGGTGTACACACAAAGGCTGTAAGTTAGACTTTCAGTCATTTCATTCCACCTAGGTTTAGACGCTGGTTCCCAGGGAGTGGAAACTGCAATAAAAGAAAGAGTTGTCAAGAATCTCTGAAAGGAGCCTGGTTCTCATGACATTGCTGCTTTGTCATCCTGCTACTTAAGAAGGGGAGAACTCAATGCTTACAAGAGTCTGTTAGGACCCAGGGTGGAAAAGGGGTATGAGAAAACATTACCTCACAAAAATGGGTCAAGGGCGCCATGTTCCAAAGAGGAAACCGATGCCGAGAAGAGAAAATAGATCTCCAGTGTGGTCTAACTAGAACAGGACTGAACTGCCACTCTCTTATCTGGACATGAGATTTATGGCTGTGGTCAAGAATTGCCCTAGCTTTTGTTTTTATCAGTCACATTCCATTAATGCCTCAGAATGAAACTGTGGTCAATAAAAACCCAGTTTTGTTTTGTTTCTTTTTTCTCCCCGCAGGAACTGCTACCAAACCAGGAATCACTATGAATTTGTGCTGCTGATTTTTTTGAAAGTTATATAGAGAGCTTTACAGTGATCCTTGTTGGATTTCATACCACTCAGACCATTTTGCATCTTGTGTCTTTCACTCATTGCTATTATGTAAACTTTGGCTTATCATCTCTGCCATTTGAGTCATATAGAAAAACGTTGATGAGGACAGGACTAAGAGGACTCTCTGTGACTTGCATGGGAGGCCTGCTGCCAGTGGACATTAGTTATTTATCAACTCTCCCTGTGGGACGGGCTATTCAGTCAGCTACAGAACCATCTCATGGTACTTTTACACTAGTCACCTCCCCCTGCCTTGGCCATCCCTGGATCACGAGGCACTTTTTCCGATATCTTGATGAAATCTAGGTATGCTGCCCTTGACATTTCCACCTCTACAGGTCTGGCTCTGGCCCAATACTTTGCACCGGATAATCTTCCAGTGAGTATTTGTGGAATTCTGTGAATCAACAGCGCACTAGCCGCATGTTTACAAAAAGGAAGTGAGACATCGTTCATTGAGGCTGAATTGGGTTCCTAGTGCTCTTTGTATTCCTACTACTTTCAACCAAAATGTACGATGATGTTATGGGTGTAGCTTAGTGGGAGAGGACTTGGCTAGCCTGTGTAAGGTCTTGGGTTCAGTGACCTACACTGAAAAAATAAGTAAGAATGCCACATATTAGCAGGAATATAAAATGTAGGCTATGACTGATAATATCCATTGTGCCAGTTTTTATTATCATCAGTATTCATCATTATAATTTTTTATTACAAGAAATATAATCAGACATAGCTTCAGTTTCCGTTTACTGTATCTTGGCTACTTTATGACTGAGTAGAGTTTGGTTAGAGGGACCTCATTCTCTACTACATATTCACAAATTGTTTCCCTAAATTATCTTGGTTCTGACACTCTCTCTAGGTCCAGTCATTCACTTTCAAATTACAGGTTCATCAACTCTTGCTAATGTCCATTAAACATCTGCTGTAGGCTAAATCCATGTGAACAGCTCAGATGAAAACTTGGGCAAGGCCCTGGCCCTGTGTAGACTGGAATCTGGCAGGTCACAAAATAAGCATACACTGTGCGTGATGAAAGGTGCCACGTGCTAGGGGCTGATGCTGAGGAGCGTACTATGCGCTCCGGGCTTTGGGTAAGTACACAGGGTGGTCATCCCTCCACCGTGGGGGGTTTCAGGCTGCTGAGGTTCTCATCACAGCCCGAGTTCTGTTCCTCTCACTGCCTGACAGTAAAACCAACCTGCTACTTGCAGACAGCTTTCACATGGGCAGTGTGCAGTAGCAGGAGCACTTGCGTTGGGAGAGGGGTCATGCTCCTTTCCTATCTCTGTGGCTATTGGCTAGGCACAGAGCCCTGGCTGCAGAGCTGACAGAGAAAGGAAGAGGGAAAGGCCTAGAAAACAGAGGCAGTGGGGGTAGGTAGACTCTTGAGGTAAGGTTCATGACTTATTTCTAACTAGAATACAGGAAAGGGAATGGGATACATGTAAATGTTGATTACACTACACATGACCTTATCCATCTTGCTGAGCTGCTTTCTTGCCTTGGAGGAAATAAATGGCCATGTTGGGGGCTTCAGTGCCAAGGAACTGTGGGCAGTCTCTAAGTGCTGAGAGCAGCCGGGTGACAAGCCGTGAAACTGAAGACCTGAGTCATATAGCCACAAGGTTCTGAATGCTGCCAGCTGAATTCTGAGTGAGTTTGGAGATCATTCCCCAGAATAACCTCAGATGTGACCACAGTCTTGGCTGGCACCTTGCTTCCAGCTTTGCAAGACCCTGAGCAGAGGATTCGGCTACATTAAGCCTGGATTGTGAAGCTTGCAAAGTATCAGACAATAATAAATATGCTCTTTTTACAGTTAAGTTTGTGGTGATATTGTTAAGCAGCAACAGCAAATGAATACATCACTGGTTAGTCTCTTTTGCTGCCTCTAAGGACAGCAGGAGAGATAGCCCAGGAAAGAAAGGTTGGAAAGGAACCTTGCAGTCTCTATGAATGGAAAAAAGTCACCAGAGAAAGGACTTTTGCTGTGAAGCTCTACCATGTTCACTCATGCATTTATTTATTAAAAGGTGTTTAGCTGGAGGTAAAAATCAAGATATATGTGTGAGTCAGGCTTTAGAGATGATATTGGTATTAACTGTATCCCTCAAAATTCATATGTTGAAACCCTAACCTTCAGAGCTGCTGCTGTTTCTTCTCCTCCTCCTCCTCCTCCTCTTCTTTTTCTTCTTCTTCTTCTTCTTCTTCTTCTTCTTCTTCTTCTTCTTCTTCTTCTTCTTCTTCTTCTTCTTCTTCTTCTTCTTCTTCCTCATCTTCCTCTTCTTCCTCTTCTTCCTCTTCCCCTCTCTCATCCCCCTCCTCCCCTCATCAGCGTCATCTATTCACCTCCTTCTCCTCTTCCTCCTCCTTCTTCTTGGTTGCTGGAAATTGAACTTATGACTTTCTGTTTGCCAGGTAGGTGCTGTGTTGCTGAGCTATATTCCCAGCCCTCAGTACTTCAGGACATGACTATACTTGGAGATAAGTCCTTTAAGGAAATTAAATTAAATGAGGCCTTTAGGGTAGCCCTTATTTACAGACTACTGCCCTTATAAGAAGATAAGATTAGGACATGTAGAAAGACATCAGTGAACCAGGGGTGAATGTGCACACCTGTTATCCTAGTACTCAAAAAGCTGAGGTAGGAAGATCATTGTGAGTTTGAGGCCAGAGAGAGAGAGAGAGAGAGGGAGAGAGAGAGAGAGAGAGAGAGAGAGAGAGAGAGAGAGAGAGAGAGAGCAATGATGTGCACACAGAGGAAAAACCATGTGAGGGCACAGCAAAAGTTGGCTACCCACAAGCGAAGGAGAGAGGTCTCAGAAAACCTGGACTTCCAGTCTCCTGGATAATAAGAAATAGGTTTTTGCTATATAAGCCACCCAAACTGTGGTGTACTGTTATGGTAGCCCTAGAATGCAACACAGACTTAGAAAGCACTGTAGACATGTTAAGCAGAAAAGAATAGAGAGTTAGGTGCATAAATCTTTGAAAGATCTGGAATAGCTGGAGTCTGGGACTGTCATCAGAACTAATTTAAACTGTACGTGATGGTGTATGCCTGTAATCGCAGGATTTGGGAGGATGCGTCAGGAGAATCACTGTGAGTCTGAGGTCAACCTAGCATACATAGTGAGTTTAAGGCCAGCCTGAACTACTTAGTGAAATCTTGCCTTAAAATAGCAGCAAAACTAATTTATAAAACACACTGCTGGGCCAGTGAGATAGCTCAGAGGAAGAAGTGCCTGATTGGACAAGCATAAGGACCAGGGTTTGATCCCTGGCACCACAGGCCATGCTGACCCCACCCACCTGGGTATGCTGAGCCAGTCACCGAGACCAGGTCTGGTGGCACATGCCTGTTATCCCAGCCCTGAGAGGTTGAAAACAGGAGGATCACTATGAGTCTGACCTATGTAGTGAGACCCTGTACAAAAATCAAAATAAAACAACACACTGCCAGGAAGCCGATGTGGTGGTACACATCTGTAATCCCAGCTACTTAGGAGGCTGAGGTAGGAGGACTGCAAGTTTGAGATCAGCCTGGACTACTCTCTCTCTCTCTCTCTCTCTCTCTCTTAAGCAAAAAAAAAAAAAAAAACAAAAAAAAACCGAAAAGAATGGATGAATGAATGAATGAATGAAGAAGGTGTAACAACAAACACAAACACAAAGCACTCCTGAGGTACTGTAATCTAGAGATTACGACATGAACCTGATGCCTTTTTGCTGACTCTGTCTTAGCCTCCACTGCTGCCTCTTAACATCCGTGGAGTTGGTGAGCTGTCAGTGAGAATCCGTGATCAGCACAAGTTTCCTGCCAGCAGGGAGCTACTCTCCATCTCATGGATACGGTACATTCCAAAACTCACATGACGGCTGGCGAGACAGCTCAGCAGACTGAAGCACCTGCTTAGGCAAGCTTAGGCAAACTCAGGGACTGCAGTTTGATTCCCTGGCACCACATGCCTTGACAGCCCCACCCCCAGGGCAGGCTGAGCTGGCCAGGGTCTGGATGTGCTGGTGCACGCCTGTAATCCCAGTGCTGGGGAGGCTGAAAGCAGGGGAATCACCATGCATCCGAGCTATGTAGTGAGACTCTGCAACCGCCAAATATATTAAAAGCAACAACAAAAACGCCTCACATGAGAGCACCTGATGGAGACCAGTGCCCTAACTGCCGGGAAACTGAAGCACAGGAAAACACAAAGGGCCACAAAGGGAAGCCAGACCATGTAGATGTACAATGCACAGCGCACTAAATATTGGATGCTACAGCGAGTGCATTGGATGTCAAGAAAGTGGATAATCAACGTAGATATCTGAAGCTGATCATGTAATTCTTTAAACCTCTCACTCACATTAAAAGTATAAAATGCATGGAAAAGGGGATGTTTAAAGGGGATTTCTTTGGAAAATTGTATAGTGAATTTCATTCCCACCAGTCCAAGGCATCCCTGAGGACTCTGCTCACCTCAGGCCAATTGAGAAGGCTTTAGAAGCACCTCGAGAGCCTGATAGAGTCCCTTGCAACTGTGCAGGCAGAAGGGTCCACCGCAGACTTTTCCTTGGAAGATTTCAAAGCTGTCAGTGGTTTGGTTAGCTGCTCAGACCTAGAAGTGAGAGAGAGGTGGTTGACTCGAGCAGTTTGCTATCCTACTTTTTTAAAAATTATTTTTTAATTTTTACTAGTCCATGTTTGCAGCTCATAGTGACCGCATTTGTCATGGGGAGTTGGTCCCTGTACCTAGCACACCTTACTTCTTTTTATTTTCCTTTCCCAGATTGCTCTTCTAGACAGTGTCGTGAGCAGATAGTGTAGGCATGTTTCAAGGACTATGTGATGCCACAGGATGAGTCAGCTGGGATAGCTGGGGAGGTCCTGGGTGGAATAGCTGGCAGGGTGGCTGAGCTGAGAAGGGCAGGGCATAGCAGCCTGGGCCAAGGGAACAGTATATGCAGGGCTCAGTGGCACAAAGAACGTCCAGGGAAAAGAAAATGTTCAGTGTGGCTGGAGTGTAATTTGGGAGTTCAGGGAGAGTAAAAATTGCCTTAGAGAGTAATACCTTAAGCACATGCCACTTAGCATTTGTCCTTTAGAGGTGGAGAGTTGTAAAGTTTTCGTTTTATGTATTGTGGAGCTAGGGATTGAACCCAGGGCCACATGCTGCTAGATAACTGCTCTACCACTAAGCTATACTCTTAACCTGAAATTCTAAAAGATCATACTCTTTTGTTAGAGCAGCTTTTAAAATTTAATTATTTATTTGTTTATTTTCACGTCAGACGGGTAATGTGGCCATATCATAACAAGGTTTGAGGGAGGCACATCTCATGCATAAGGCATGAACACCCAATCATCACGCTCAGGAACCCAAGTATCCAGTTTCTTATTTATTTATTTAGATTTTTTGAGATAGGGTCTTGCTGTATAGTTCAGGCTGGCCATGAGCTCACTTTGTAGTACAGGCTGGCCTTGAACTTGCAGCGTTCCTTCTGCCTCAGCCTCCTGAGTGCTGGGATTATAGACGTGCACCAACATGCCTGGCTTGCTAGAGCAGCCTTGGATATACAGGAAAACTGAGGAAACAGGGAGTTCCCAAACAGCGCTACAGAGTCTTCTATTATTAACATCTTGCACTAGGATAGGATGCTAATTAGAGTTAATTAATCTACATTGAGATATGACTATTCACTAAAGTCCATAATTTATTTAGATTTCCTTAGCTTTTACCTAATGTCCTTTTCCTATCCAGAATCTCATCTGTACTACTGTATTACAAAGAATTGCCACATCTCCTTTGATTTCTCCTGGCTGAAACAACACAGTTTTTAACCCCGACACCTTTTTTGGATAAATTTGACAGTTCTGATGAGCACTTGTCAAGTATACTGTGAGATGCTTATCACATGATTAGGCTGGGGTGGAGAGTACCACAGATTTTATTTATTTATTTATTTATTTATTTATTTATTTATTTATGGTTCTTTTGAGACAGGGTCTCGCTGTGCAGTTCAGGCTAGCCTTGAGCTCACTTTTGTAGCCCAGGCTGGTCTCAAACTCACATCGATCCTCCTGCCTCAGCTTCCCAAGTGCTGGGATTACAGGTGTGCACCACCATGCCTGGCTCCACAGATTTTAAAGTACAGTTTGATTTGTGTTTTACAAAAGTGTTATAGGGTCAATGAATAGAGTGAACTAGGTTGCATGTAAGTAGTACCCTTTCATTTTCAACCTGTTCAATGGCTTACCAACATAATTATTAAAAAATAAACCAAGGGCTAGGATTTTAGCTCAGGGGTAGAGTTTTTACCTAGCATGTATGAGGCTCTGGGTTTGAGCCCCTGGACTAAACCCAACCAACCAACCAGCCAACCAACCAACCACAAAAACTGCCACAATCAACCATTCCTTCTCAGTGGCCTCAGAGGTTCTCAACCAACCCCACTTTTCTCATTTCATCTCTTTATCCCCATTTTTTCCCTACATTTTGTACTTCAATCCATTGGCTTTTGTTTCTGTTCTTTAGAGGTGCAAAGCCATTTTAATCTTTTTTTGTAATATGGTCCAAGTACAAGATGAGCTAGGTGTGAATTAGAGGAGAAGGAGGGCATCTACATGGTGGAGTTGACAGGAGCCTGCTGATGGCATGTATGAAATAAAGGGATTTGAGCTTAGATCTGAGACCGGTGTTCAAACAAACTAATCCATGGTTGTATAGTTCCGAAAATTAGAATACAGGAGTTTGGAAGGGGAAATACCATGGGGTCACATTGACATACAGAGTTGAGTTTGTCTATGCGACATCAAGGTGTTCTTGTCCAGCAGGAAGGTGGAAATTATGAGTCTTAGGTTCAGGAGGGAGATTGGAATAAGAATAATTGCCAAACAGGAGATTGTGACCGGGGCTCTGATTATTAATTTAACTGGGATAAACCCAAGGGACATATTTGCAGTAATTCAAACCCTTGGCAGTAAATAGTTTAATGTGAACTTCAGGTCAACAGAGAAATTAAATTTATTTTGGAGACTATCAGGCTAAAGGAGTCCAGGACTTTGGGGAGGATTTTGTGGTCATTCTAACCTCCAGGATTAGAGTAATGACTGCTTCTTTTCTACCCAAATGAAAATTGAGACTTGAAAAAGCTGCTGAATTAATTAACATAGTCTCAGGAAAAATAGTAAAGAGGTTTGAGGCTGGGATACAGTAATATAATTAGAAAATAAAATGGTTGAAGTCCAGCTTATGATGAAATTGCTCCTGGATACGTTGTTTCCTTAAGGTCTTGAGGGCACCATTTTTACATTTCAAAAATTATAAAAGTAATATGTTCATTCTTGGATGGTACCACATATTGGCCTAACCAATAACCAACTCCCCCTTGCTTTCTACCATGGAGGATAAAAAAGGTGCACATAGCCAAAGACTTCACTACAGCCTGAGAGGGATGTGTAATGTAGTCAGGAATTTAACAGACCCTCTTGAGCTGGGCTTCTATCTCCGACTGGAAAGAGGTATGAGGACAGGCCAATTTGCCTGTCTGTTTTCTCCTAACACAGTGCTTGGTGCACCAGCTCTTTTGGTAC
>PVKN010011302.1:0-21807 GCA_004027915.1 Capromys pilorides | reverse complement strand
AGTTTCACTAATATTCTGGGCTTTGCTGCTGGTTTGAATGAGTTTCTGGTGGGCCCAGGGTGGTGTACCTCACACACCAGGCCTGGTTGTTGGGTTGAATGAGTTTCCAGTGGGCCCAGGGCGATACACCTATGGAATTTTTATTTAGCATAAAGCTTCTAAGATTTCTGAGCTTAAAATCTAACTTTATCAATACTTAGCTGTGTGAACCTGTGCTAATTACTTAATTTCTCAAGATGGGAGTAATAGTCATCCTAACTCTAGCACTGTGAAACTTCAATGAAGCAACATTCCCAAAATACATCTCAATGAGGTAATGCTTCCCATACATGCCATGCTGTCTAGTATTCAGGATGAAAAGAGGGAGGCTGCGTGACAATGTGAATGTATTTAACACTGGTTGGCTATAGACTTAGAAATGGCTAAGATGGCAAATGTATGCCATGTGCTTTTTTATTCTTGATTTTAAAAATTGTAGTGGAAAAATATACACATGCATATGCACCCAGTGCTTAATAAGCATACTGTAACTATTATTATGCTTTTTTTTTTTTTTTTTTTTTTGCCTTCAAGTGTGCTCTCATCCTGCCCATTTGTTTATCCCATGGAGGAGGACTCAGAGCAGTGTGCAGAGCACTGGGAGGGAGGTGGGCAATCAGTGAAGAGCTTCTCTGCTGAGCTTGAGAGGCCGAGGCCCCTGAAGGGGAGCCAGGGGCACAGGTGGTTAAGCACCATGCAGGACAGGAAGAGGAGGACAGGAAGATCTCTCTATGTGAACCCTGTGTGCTTCTGTAAAGCCTGCCATAGCACCAATAAATGAGGGCCTGGCAGGAGAAGCCTGGCTGCACCCTTGGAGCCTGAGCTAAGGCTTGGAGGACATGGAAGCTGGAGAGCCCAGGATAACACAATCTGGTTTTGTGACAGGAAAACAGATCCTGCGGTTGCCACTGAGGTAGTGATTATGAGGGTAGCTGTTTTCATTGAAAAAGCAATGGCTTCAGTAGGGCGGTGCTGGGAGTGAAAAGTGCAACTGAGGAAAAGCAATCATGAAATCTGCTGTCACCCCTAAGCAGGTGCTTTCGACCACTGAGCCATCTCACCAGCTCCATGCTGTCACTCCTTCTAGGAGGGCTGGGGCTCGTCAGCAGCAAAGGGGCATCTGGTCACCAGCCTCCCAGCACACACACCCAGGTACCCAATGTGTGGTCTAGGGCAGAAGGTTTCTGCTGCTTGCCCTTCCCTGCAGCCTGGCTTCCACACTGCCCAGAACCTGTTTGCAAGGCAGCCCCACCTCCCTGCCATTCGCCTGCCCACCCCAGCCTTCCCAGCTGGAGATGTGCTGGGAAGCGATGGCCCTTCCGCCTACCACACTTGTGAGCACTTGTTTTAATCTCTATCTGGGCTCTGGGCAAAGCACATTGTGCATTTGCTTTATTGCAGACTAGTGGTTATAATAAAATTAGTTCCATTTCACATTATTGGTTTGTAATTAGAATTACATGAACAAATCCGATAGAATCTGGCCCTGTCTTCCATGGCTGAGCAATTGAACTGACTGCACAATTTCTTCTCCTTTTTCTCTGCTGCACCTTCATTTGCAGGGTATGTTCAAAGTTCTCAAAAGAATGAGACCTATTTCAATGGGGTTTTTCTATAGCTCCTAGGTAGGGTGACTATATAATTCAGTACCCAAACTAGGACAATCGTGAGTGTGAAAGGAAGGCTATTAATAATTAAGCCAGGACAATAGCATAAGCTAGCAGGGCCGCAGGCAACTGTGGCAAGTGATCATCCTATTTTTAGGGGCAAGCTGACCCTGACTCTCTGTCATTGGTTAGTCTTGTTAGGCAATGCTACTTTTCCTAATTGCTTTTTCAAAAAGTTAATTTGGGCCAATCATCTTTCAAATTAGAATTTTCCTCTTGTGATATGATTGGCTATTGTGCAACCTCAGAACAAACTTGAGAGTTTAAAATAGTGAGTAACAAAGAGTATATTAACATCCGGGCATATGCGATTGCTTGGGACTCTTGGAAAACTACGAAGTATGAGAGGAAATCTGGGCTAACATTGTTTTATGCCAAGCTGGTGACCTGGCCCAAATATGAGAATGTGCCTGCCTTCTCTTAAGGCACAGAAAACTTTGTATAGTGACATTTAAGTCTTACTCACTTCCACAAAAGCTAGATTGGAGCAAATGAAAATCCACCCTTTGGCATTAAAATGAAATACACATCAATATGTTTGCTTTTTCTAGGAAGTAACCTCATTTAGAAATATCTGGGTGGCATCTGGAGATCCTGACCTTGACTCTAGGTTGATTCAGGTGAAACAGACTCTTTAGTGTCCCTGTCCTCAAGACGGCCACCAGCTGTCCGTTATCCACTCTTGGCTACCCAAGCGATGGCTTTCTGTGCTAAAGCACCAAGCGTTCTGCTTTTGATTTCTCTAGTGGTCCTGAAACACAGGAGCTTGAGGCAGCATTAGGTAAAGCACCTTCAGGCCTGGAAGCAGCAGATTGTGCCCTACTGCTGCTCCACTGGGACACCAGTTTGTGTGAAGATCAACTGTGATTACGTACAATGGTGGGCGTAGCACCACTAGCATGTGAGCTGTCTTTCTTGTGTCAGAATTTGCTGGCTGGAGCTGAACTATTTTGGCAGTCACAGAATGAACTACAGCATATATAGATCTGTGGATGATCACTCACGTTACAGGGTGCCCCACCTGGATGCGATTTCTATTATTTCTCTAAAGTCAGAAGAAATCTACACTTAGCAAGGGGGGTGGTGGCCTTTGACTAAGATGTGTATGGGACTTTGGTTAGCTTTGAAGAACAGGTGACTCCTAAGGAAGGAAAGAAGGTGGTGGGCCTGTTGTGGAGGTATGTGCTGCCTGGCTATTCAGGAGGCTGAGCAAGTAGGACCACAAGTTCAAGTCTAGCCTTGACAACTCATTGAGCCCTTGTTTCAAAATAAAAAAAATAAACAAAGGATTTGGGGTGTAGTATAGTTGTAGAGCACTTTCTTAGCACGAATTCAGTCCCCTATACTACACACATGTGTATACACAAACACACATATACACATATGAAAGAAAAGATGGGAAAGAAAAACAGAAGGAAGGGAGAGAAGGGAAGGAAAGGCAAATAAGGAGAGAGAAAGAAAAGGTAGGAAAGAAGGAAGGAAGAGGGGCAGGCAGGCAAAAGAAAAAAAAAATGCATTAGAGCTCCTGATGGTTTCAATAGAACCACTCACAACTCATCTTACATTTCATCCTGGGTGAGCTGAACATCTGCCCATGGACCATCCAAAAGAAAAATCTTGTAAGGATGGGATCGTATTTTCCCTTTAAACAACAACATAGGCAGCAGCAGATGAATAGAAATTGCACACTACTTTCAGTGACCTCTCTCAGCCATGTGTGTGGCCACCCTCAGGCCCCCAAGGCTGGTGCCGTGCTGGCCTCCATGCTGACCCTGAGTGAGCACCACCGAGGGACAGCTGAAGCCCAGGCATGGGACACCTGGATGCCGCCTGCAGGGCACTGCTGACAGAGTGAGTCTGCACCAAGGCGCACACAGTCGTCTCACATCAGGATTGTTGTTGCTCCTGTCTCATAATAAACCTGTCCGTGCTAGGCACGCACGCTTGTGAGGGACGAGTGTGCTGCTGAGCAGGTGCATGGTGGGAGCTCTTGCTGTCTCGTCTGCTGTGATTAAGGGAGAAAATAGAGGGGGGCTGCTCTTTGTTTATTTTGCAGATAAATCTCGGCTCTAATCCGGATGCACAGCAATGCCTTGCATGAAGGAAAGGAAGCCCCCCATGCCACCCGATGACATCCATATAAATCACAGGTTTTATTCCTCTGCTCTGAAGGGGCACTGCAGATTGGATCCACGTTGCACACTCTCATTGGGTGATGCTTCATTACTTGGCAGAAAATCCCCAGGGCCAAAACGTTATTTAAATGTGCTATGAAAATAAATGTGATTTATATATGTGTCGTCTGCAGAGACATGCTTCTCTGGTACTGCAGGTGCTGTCGTGCATCAGGATTAGCGCCTCGATTTATCGTCAGTTCGAGCCACACACACGCTCCATGACAGGATGATGTCCACATGCCCAAAAGTTCCAGAAAGGAGATGGTGTTTGCTGAGTGGTGGGTTTGAGCTGTTGGGTGGTGTGGTTGACTTTTATGGGCTGAGAATGCGTGCGCATGCGCGTGCGTGTGCATGCATGCTTGCGCTGAAGCCAGGCCACATTTTGTTGGAAGGGTGCAAAGAACAGATAGTTTGTCTTCAGATGTATCAATTTGCAATGGCAGCAGAATGATATTTCTGGTCAAAGGAGAAAGAAGAAAGCACAAACTTTGTTTTGACTTAGGGCTGGAGCCCACATGTTCAGCTCAAAGTGAGTGGAAATCTCGGAAATGCAGATTTTGGTTTCCGAATGTTGACAGGCTCTCAGCCCAAGTGGGATGTGAGCAGCAGGCAGAAGGGGGCTTCTGGTACTTTCCATGATCAAAGATGATCTCCAGGGAAAGGTTGGTCTTCAGGGGGTGAGCATGGATCCTACAGGCCCAACAACAGCCCGTCCCAAAGAGCTCCCACAAACCTTGTGAAGCATGAGTCTGACTTTGACCCCTGTCACATGCCACTCAGAGCCAGCCCATTGCTCCTCACAGGAAATGTGAGGCTGTGGAAGGTGGCAGACCTGACAGGAGACCCTGAACCTGCTGTATCATCTTTACCAGGGCCCTGCCTTAATGTGTCAAAGATGAAGTCCATGGAAGTAAATCTTCCAAGGCTTGGAATTTTGTAGACCTGGAGAATTGGGGTCTTCTGCCCCCAGAATCCTCTTTCCTGGAAAGTTACCTAAATGACAGGAAATTGTGGGGTTTTTTGACCAGTCTTGTCTCCATTTCCTCTACTTTCTATCTTCCACATTTCAGACTCTCAGCAATATCTTAAGGAAGATGTCCATCAAATTATTTTTATTTATTCTGAATAAGCAAAAGTAACTCTGGGGGCCCAAGTATAAAGCTTTAACAAAATGCATTTTGAAATAAATTTAGATCCACATATAATTTGTAAAAATAATGCCATGAATTCCTATGTATCCTTCACCAAGTACCCTAAATGCTAATAGCTTACCATATTTGCTTTATCTTTCTGTGTGTATGTGATTATGCTTGTGTGTGTACATGTGGGTCTGTTCTTTTGTGATGGTTTAGGAATAAATTCTAGAAATGCTGCCCCTTTCTCCCTAAAAACTCAATAGTAACTTACATAGCCACAATGCAGTTACCAAATCCAGGAAATTAACATTTCCACAGTGTTACGTAACGTACAAACCGTATTCAAATCTCAGTCATGGTCCTTTCTGGCAAATAATGGTGACAATGATGGTGATGATGATGATGTTGATATTTTTCCCTTACCTTGGCACTGTGCTGTTTATGTCCTATTTATGGAGACTTGTATGAAAGAGTTAAATTTGCTGAGGTTTCAGGTTACTAAACTGATAACTAGACATTATCTTTAAAAGTATGCATATGGTATATCTATAATTCTCCACACCTCAACAGTTCTCCTTACATAGTTACCATTGCATGTACATAACTGGCAAATTCAAAGCTTTCATGTCTCTGAACTAAAAAATACCACCTGGTTCATTCAATTCTGTGTAGGTCTCCTAACAAACTGTCTAGCTGAGAGCTTCACGGCTCTTCTGAAAGCCTTGGCCAAGGCTTTTACTGACCCTAGAGTGAATAAAACAAAAAAAAAGTCCAAAGCATGTTTTGGCACAGTGTTGTTAAGATTGAGTAATTTGGCCCAAAAGAGTGTTTCAGAGAAACAGTGCCTGGTGACTCTGTGACGCTGGGAGTGCCCCCTCATTAGAGCTGTAAGAGCAGCTCCCGTGAGCACACTGCACGCCTTCAGAGTGGGGCCAGGAATGAAAAGACAACATTGCTCCAGCACGGAGTGCTGTCCGTGAGGAGGATTAGTGAAACACCTTTATAATGCTGGTGTTGACAGACAGGACTAGCATCTGTTTTATAGGCTATCGCCTGAGTTCTATCAGACTTCTCCTGTGGGTACCAGTCATGTTTCAACCGACAAGATTTGACTTGTGGTTTATCCAAATCGGAGTAATAATAAGCCATGTTATAAGGGCATTTACTTGGCCATGCACACTCCCATATAATCATCTTGTTATAAAACCAAGCGAATAAGGGCTTCTGTTTCTTCTGTTGGTGCTCGGGAGGGTATGAGAATAATCAACTTGTCCCCCTCTGAGAAGTAGCCATGCAGAAGGTTTGTAAAAGCTCTTTATTCCTCGTGGGGAAATGATTTTCGTCTTAGGAAGGAAACACATGGCTTTCTTCTTACAGCTTCAGACTCTCTTGCCAGCTGCATTTATTTCCCTTGGCCTGGCACTAATGAAAGGGGACTTTGATGAGCTGCGTGCGCGGTCAGCCCAGCCAGCAGGAGGCCGAGGGCCTTAGCTGTCGGGAAGGTGCTCGCTGGCTCCTGCTAGGGCGTTTCTGCCGTATCTCCAGCACACATCTGCAGAGACACCGGCTTCTGACGAAAACTCCGCAGGGCCTGGTGTACATGCAGGACGGTCTGCGGCAGGTTGGAGTCCTCAGAAAAGGGACACTGGGAAGACAAACCAGCTCCTGCATTCACACCCTGGGTCTCTACTGGGTCTGGCATACTTTAAGGTAAATTCTTGCTTTTTTTTTATTTAAATTTTTTTTTTAAGGTGTTAGCAATCTGCCTTATGTTCTCCCACCCCCGCTGGGATTTATGATCCAGTTCGTGTTTTACTGCACCATCTTGGCAGGCTCCCCTCGTTGAAATTCAAACCCAAGCAACTTGATGGGGGAGCAGACATAAAAATATTAATTTGGTGGATATTAAAAAAAATCACACTGGTTATAAATCAGGGACTGTCCAGTGGTTCCTTTCATCATCTAAATGGTCCTCCTAAGCAGACCACAAATCTTACTGGGGAGGAGGAGCCTTGGGAGGGGGGGGTCCCTTCTTGAGGTTTTGGAGACAGCTCACATCCAACACTTCCTCAGACCTGGCTTTGTTTTTTCAAGGTAATAAAAAGCGAGTACTTCTGGTACAGGCAGGCTAATTAACTGGCCTCACAGACCGACTCGGGGCTTAAAAGAAAGTTGGCTTGGCCTAAAACCGGGTTGTGCAAATGCCTAAATATTCATTAAAAATAGTGTGGGGGAGACTTGGGATGAGTACAGAGCTTCTCCCAGGAGCACGCAGCCCACTTGGTGACGAGGATGGTGGCAGGGGAGCAGAGAAGGTTGGGTGTCAAGGACCAAGCGGTACCACGTGGCTTGTGTACCTGCGACCCGTCTGGGGACTGGGACAGTGGGTCTGGGTCTCCGCTGACACTTTGTGTACCGGCTTTGGGTCTCTCTAGGGACCATAACTAGATATGACCAGGGGAGGGAGGCCAGTGCCATTCCTAGTGGGTGGAATGAAGAAAAAGTGGTGAAGTGTTCCTTCGCCAGTAATGATATTTTAATGGACTCTTTCATTTTCATCTTACAGCTGATCTTTACAGTTAAAAGACTCTTGATGGGTACTTTAAAATTTCATGAAAACTCTGGGAATTGGTTTTTAACAACTGTAGGTGGTTGGAAGGCTCAATACTTCTACAAGAAGAGATTAATAAAATGGAAAGCTGTTCCTATCACAAATATCTGTATGGGCAAGAATGTCCATAGTCACAAAGCAAAATTTGATAGCATTTTAGAAGCTCAAGATTCTGCTTAGCGACATAAGGTCTAGCAAATGAACCCACAGCTTTATCGAGACAGGCTCACAGTTAACGTGAGTGCAATAAGGAAGCTCACAATGTAGTTGCATCTTGAAGCTAAAAGAGAAAGGAAATCCAATAACTGAGAAGGAAGGAGCAATCAGTTTTATATAAAGAGCAAACCACATTCTTAATTCAGAATGTAAGTGTGATAAGAGCAACAACTGCAAACCAGTGCTGTGGTGTTTGAAAGCTAAAATTTGGTTTGTATTATTTCTTCGTCATCTTTACAGGAAGAATGAAAGCAGAGCCTCATTTCTGCCTGAAGAGTACAGTGATGAAAATTATTTCTTCTTAACAGATTTTTTTCCTACTTGGTTACCATGCAGTCTAATACTGACAGTGCTTTGGACTTGAAAAATGATATTATCATCTCTGAGAAATGGAAGGCAGAGAAGGCACCGTCGTTTGGAGCTTCATTCTGAAGCAATTATGAGCTCTTCACAGTTCTCAATGAGAATTGATTTTATTTTTAGATTATTAAGCTTTGGGGACAAGGAAGTCAGGGTATGTGACCTATTTTTGACCTTAAGATTAAATTCTTCTAGAATGGATTCAATATTATGAAAGAAAACATCTTTAAAAAGCATCTTTGCCTTATATTCTTCCCAAATTCACTTTGATTTTTTTCCCTCACTTTACCCAAACCTTCTTGATTATAAAGACAGATGAAAAAATAGGATTGAACATACAATCTATTGGACCAGAACCTAGACACATCTGAATTAACGGCAATGTCTTAAAGGAGGTTGGAAGTGAGAAACAACCCACAAAACCTAGTGATGCTATCTCAGCTGCGTTTGATGCCACCATCATCAATGTGGCCCCTCTCTGCGTGTAGAATGGAAAGGTGCCAAGTTACTCATATGCAGGACAGTCACCTTTATAATTCTTTTGGGAAATAGTATTACCCATGTATTTGCACACTGAATGTGACTGGCCCAGGAAGCCAGGAAGGGTCATCTGGCCGGGATAATGGCCCCTCCTAAAAGGTGGAAGGATTGTTCCTTGGTCGTGTGTCTATGTGGGCTTCACACTCCTGCTGAGTCTAAATAGCTCAGCCATGTGCCCAGAGGGGGCTGCCTTCCAACTTCAACTACTCCTGTAGTCTAGAGCCAATCAGCTTTCCCCACCCCAACCTGGACCTTTCCTGAGGCCCAACACTCCTTGTCCCTTGTGAGTGTGTGTTCACTCTTTCCTTCCACCATAGAAATTATTTTGTAGAATACATTGTGCTACCTATCTGCCATCCAGCTGTTCCCAGAGACTTCCAGATGTTTCCCTTGGATTTTCACTCCAGCTTTTTGCCCATCTTGCTTTCTAGGCAGCCTCTGATGCATTTCTGGTGGGGACTGCCTGGTCTGGCACTTAACAAGGGTGTGTTCTCTTTAATTGTCTCTTCTCTCCAAGTAGTAATTTTACTTCTCTGAGTCTCAGATTCATCCTTTGCAAAATAATAACATATGCAGGGTTGCTATGAAGATGAAATAAGACAGAACACGAGGCCTGGCCCCCAGCATGTGCTCTACACACATTTGTGGCTTCTCTTTTCTTGCCAAAGAAGTGTGTCATGTTTTGTGGTATCTTCCTGTGCTTCTGATGAAGTGAAATGTTTCTGTGTGTTACTGTTGAAAACTTAAGCAAAGACTGATCCACTATACTGTGTCCTGCTTTACAGCAGGCAGAGTCCATGTTGGTTCAACTTTTCAGGGCAGGAATGGTCCAAATGCTTGGAGTGGGATGACCCACTTTGATGTAGATTCTCCTGGAGAAATAGGACCTTGAAAGGGGTGTGGTAAAAGCTGGCTACTGATGGCATCACAGCTCCAAGTCCTGCATGATAAGGTCACTGAGACCTTGGAAATGAATTCATCCAAACCTCTCAGTTCCTTACTACCCACAGCCTTTGGGATGAACCATGATAGGGACATATTCCAGTGAGCTGGCCACTGTAATCATAAATAAAATAGAGGTGGGAAAGTAAAGCGGGGAAAAGGTCCCAAGGTGCTGACATCTCTTCCTGCAAAAATGAGGGACCTTTACAGCAGTTTAATTTCTGAGAAGAGTGCTTTTATGGTTTGTGCCTAGATGCCTCCCCAGGTCCTCTTTGGTCCTAGGGTTTTTCAGACGTAGTGGAATCTAGGCTGTGTGATACTGGGATTAGGGGTGTGTGATGAGTCAATCATCTAGTGATTGGCTTGGTGTAGTTCTGGCTGGATTAAGAGTGTAAGTGATACACTCATCCTAGGCTGGGTAGCCTGCCTACAGTGTAAAGGAGAGAAAGAGGCTTGTTCCTCTCCCCATTGTTGCTTTTGCTACCTTGGGGGTGTTACAAGCTGTTCTCTTTGGGGCACCTCTGTCAAACTACTTTATGTTGGAGCCAGCGGATCATGGACTGAAACCTCTACAAACTATGAGCTAAATAACCCTTTCTTCCTGTGGCTGATTAACTAATGGCCAACTTGTAACATTTGCCTGGACTGGGTCAGCATGGTTAGGGATGTGGAAGGTGCACTTGAGGACTGTTGTCAAAGGCACAGGGGCAGGACGGTCAGGGAAGAGGGTGTGCTGTTAATCCTCATGGAGAAGCTTGTCTCCCTGGTTTTCCTGATATGAACTCAGCTATTGCCATTATTAGAGAAGCTCAGGTTCTCACTGTTGCTGAAGATGGCTGTGTTCTTATTCAGGGAGCTCTGGTTCTTACCTTGAGCATCACTTCCTGGCTCCAGTGCAGATCCCTCAGCCTGCTGGCACAGATCCTTCCTCCTGCTGGCATAGACTTTCTAGCTTCCACCACTGGCCTTTGTGTCATCCCAGCACAGATCCTTGATACAGATGTGTGTGAGATATTGCCATGGGCTCTAGGACTCCAGTTGGACTCATGGAGGACATTGCCATGGGATGCAGGCCCTTGGCTGGATCATTTGTCTCTGTCTCTGTGCATGGACAGATCTCTTGCACTCTTCTGCATTTGGTTTTTTGGGTATTATAAGATAATCCTGTAAGTTATGTGTCCTGTATTAAATCTATTCCCTTATAAACCATGACTACAATACCTCCCTTATTTTGGGCTTTGGATAATTGGTCTCAGCAATGAGAAAAGTAACTAAGACAAGTGGTGATGTTCCCATTAGCACTCTGAGTTGATACCTTGAGTAAGTATGACAGCCCTTCCCTTTTTTTTTTCCTTTTTCCTTCCTTCCTTCCTTCCTTCCTTCCTTCCTTCCTTCCTGCCCTTCCCTTCTTGTCAATGGTTCCCAAGAGGTCTTCCAGGGAACAAAGCTTGAATAGGGGGTATGCCTGCCTGTCAGCCAGCCCATGGCATACACACAGGAAGCCCTGTAATTACACAGGACAGAACCATCTCAGGGAGGCAGAGCTCTTGCTGGAGACAGGAGAATGGAGATTTCTACTCATACTGAACATTTTTGTGTTTGGTTTTAGCCAAAGTGACCGGAAGTACAAAGACTACACATGCATAAATGCCACAGAATTAGTGTAGGCAGCTGGAAAATCATTAATTAGCAGAAAAGATGGTCTTTTAATACCACTCTGGGGAGGGCACAGAAAGAAATTCCCTGGACCTCATTTCAGTTCTGCCTGTGCCCTTGAGGAAGGGGGAAAAGGTCACATGGATGCCTCTGTGATTTCTTCTCTCCCTCTTCTTTCCTGACCAGCCCCAAGGAGCACACACAGGGCAGCAGCCACACCCCCTCCTGTCTGCAAAGCATCCTCCAGAGCAGACTGACGCCAAATGGACAGCGGGCACATGAGCCTGTGCCCAGTACAAGTTAATTGTGCCATAAATATAATTAAAGTCAGCAGGAAGGCCATTACGGAGAAAACCAAACTTAAAAAAAATTTGTATTAGTGAAGAAAATATCATACATTCTTTTTATTTCACTCTAATTTTGTTTACATGATTCATACAGTTTCCAAGAATATCCCTAGAGAACATTAGGCTCATACCATATGCATAAACATTCATATATAACATGTAAATGAGGAACAATCTCAGGATTTATATAGAAATTACAGCCACTTTTAGGAAATTAATTCAATGACGGAAAAAGGGTTACTGTCTCTCTTCAAATCAAGAGGGGGAAATATTGGGCAGAGCAGATTTATTTATTCAAGAGGCTTATTCTTGCCAGGAGCCAGTGTCCCTTTGGCCTAGAGATTTCCATTTTTTTATTGGATGTGTATTGGTGATTGAATTTACTGTGAATACAGGAGCAGTGGGTGAGGACCATAATGGGCTATTTTAAGTTATAGCATTGCTAATATAGTCATAAAGCCGATTAGGCTAGAGGACTTTTCTGTAGAGAAATGATGGAAAGAGGCAAGTGGCTCAAGTTAGAATATATAAGAGTATTGCATCCTGGAGCTCCCAGCTCCCAGGAGTACACACTTAACCATTTTATAGATGAAGAAACTGAGCCCTAGAGAAGACATGATCTCCTTAGAAAACAAAGAACATGGTTCACGAAGAGACCAGAACCTCACTTCTCTGACAAACATTTCATCAAGATACTCTTCTACTCATGGGCAAATGGTATTTGAGAAAATTTTCTTGTAGAATTTTGTGCTGACATCTTTTGATGGTGATTTTGCTGTTGGGGATTGTGATAGGTTGATTGCTAACATGGCCCCACTTCCTCACCTTGCTTGTATTCTTGTCCTTCTCAGTAAGACTCTGCAGTCCTTCAGTCTGGGCAGGGTGTTAGGACTTGATTTGGCAAACACAACACAATGGGCTTCCATCTGTGAGCCTGTGACCTTCAGTATCTGAGCATCTGCCCACTGGTGCTACTGTAGTGACCATGGATGCAATGCTGGCTGGCCTTCAAGAAGTTGGAAGAGACTGTAGGAAGGACCAGAGAGCAAATATCTGGGTCAGACATGCACACACACACACACACACACACACACACACACAAATTAGTAATTCATCTGAAATTCTAATTGAACAGCATGTCCCATATTTTATCTGACAATTCCATACGATCTTGAAGAGATTCCAGGTAACTCTACTCTGTTATGCAACTCCTAAATATGTGACAGAGCCCAGCTAAACCTTTGACAAAGATCAGCAGACCTGTGCATATCCAGAGACTGATGACAGATATGTGAATGACTCCAACGGAAGCTGTCAGGACTGATCCTGGATTTCCAAACTAATGTATATACTTACTAATGCATAACACTGAGGTTTGGTGTGTTTTTTTAAATGTAGTATTATGGAAGTAGCCAACATAGGAACTGTCAGTAAAAACAACAAATGTTCTACGAAAAGGAATTTTATTGGACTTCAGAGCTAATTGTTGTAATGTTTTCTACATATTCTATGCACAAATAGCAAGAAAAAATATTTTGTGATGTATATTCTGAGGCTAAAGGATCCAGAATAAATGCACATCAGTAGAATACCAGTCTTTTGAGGATTTCTGCCTGTCTGGAATTTTGCTTTAAATGACCCAGTTTGAGGTTAAGGCTTTGTTATAGAAGAAACTGCTGCAATGAGACAGTAGCTGTTTTGGCTTCCTTTAGCCCTTTGATAAATTCTCTTTGAAATATATATGTTCTGTAGTGAGTTTTTTTGTCCCATTTCTTTTTTGCCTTCATGTCTCCTCTCTTACCCTTCATCGAGATGGGTGGCTTAAATGAAGGCTCATTTCAAGGCCTTGTAGATCTTGTTTTATCTCCACTCATGCTTACATTTTCCAAAGCTCAGCTCCAGCTACCAGAAGTCCTACATTCTATATCTCCTAGTGTAATATCTTGTACTTTTCAAAGCATTTTCACGTGTTTCTTCACTGATTCTTCACATTCTCCCCAGGAGAGCAGTCAGAGTAGATGTTGATAGTTCCCTTTTGCAGATGAGGAAACTGTGGCTTGGAGAATATAAGTGATTTCCCCAAGATAATGCTGTTTAGCTAATGGTAGAATGAAAACTGAGGTCCAGAGTTTTGTCTCTTAACCTTAGACTTCTGATGTGCTTGGCTTTTGCCTTCATCCTAGGGCTTGGGCCAACTGATGCTGTAGCCAGGTGTTTGCAGGGTACCAGAATAATGCTGCTCTCTAGGAGAAACTCAAGTGGAAACAAGACATTCTTAGAAGGGCCATTAAAAAACCCCAGACCTCCACTTAAGCAGGTTGTGGTACAGACGTCTGATGACTGTATAAATGCCTTCACCTTGTAACAGTCAGTCTCAGCCTCCAAAACAGAGTCCTACATTGTGGATTAATCACTTCATATCTCTGCTTTAAAATCATGTTATGGTCTTTTAAAGGTATGCTTTAAGATGTAATGTTCTGGAAGGAGGCATGGTCCATTTAAAAGCAGGGCTGCTTGCAGGTTGCTCGTTGAAAATGATTAAATGCAGATGAAGGAAAAACACCAGTATATTACTTTGGAAAACTTCTTTTTCTTGGAACCTAGGGAGTAAAGCCACCAACCTAAGTGTGATGCTTGCTCTGGTTCTTAACTTCATCTGGATTCTAGAAGATTAGCAAGTGATATTATCTATCTTAGTGTGAACAGCTATCCTGATTGGCCCTAGAGTGAGAGCTTTCCTGGGATGTGAGGCATTTGGTTCTAGAAGTATGTCCTTCCCAGGCAATGCACAAGCACCCTATCCAGCCCTCTGTCTGGCCCTTTGAGATGGGCACACTTGCCTCTTCAGAGGCAACTCATGGCTCCCTTGTGCACCCTACCACAGGGATCCTGCAAGCACACAGCATCCATGTGTTGAGGTAATGAAAGAAGGAATGAACAACTTCCCCTGGCTTTCACAGTGGTCCTGCACCCAGAGAGGAAAGACTTTTACTTTTAAAAGACTTTTACTAAGTCATCAATTCTCTGGGCCTCAGTTTCCATCTTTAAAGAGGGGCTGTGACTAAGGCTCTCTAGACCCCTTTCTCCACTGCATAGACTCACATGTTATTGTGTGGAAGCCAGTACTCTCCAACCTGTCCCAACTAATGTTATTCTGAGTTTCTAGACATCACTGACCAAGCCATTTAAGAGCTGTCTTAGAGGATGAAGCCCAGCTTAGGGTGAGACATGAGAAAACCTCAAGGTTCTCAGGAGTTAACCCTTTAACATAACACTATTCAGTGCAGAATTCTTATGCAGTGAAGGAAACATTCTATATATATGCTCTCTTCACATATAACTATTTAAATTTAAGTAAAATAATATGAGACTTAAAATATAGTTCTTCAGAAGCTGGATTTGTAGCTAGGTGGTAGAGCTTGCCTATGCAAGGCCCTGAATTCAATCCTTAACACTGAAAGGGAAAGAGAAAGCAAATAAGTGAGTAAATAATAATCCAGTTCCTGGTCTGGGGAGATAGCTCAGCAGCATGTGCTCCTGCCTAGCAAGCACAAGCTTCCAAGTTCAATCCCAGGTAACACATGCTGTGCAGGCCCTGGAATCATGGGTGCACCATGCTGGGCATGGCAGGCCCCGTTGTAGGCATGGTGGTCTACACCTGTAATTCCTGTGTTGTAAAGGCTGAGATAAGAGGATCACTATGAGTCCAAGCTGCATAGCAAGACTTTGTATCTAATACTAATAATAGTAATAATAATAATAATAATAATAATAATAATTCAGTTCCTGAGTCATAATAGCCACAATAATTTCAGATGCTCAACAACCATGTATAACTAATGACTATCCTATTAAACAATGACAATCTAGAACATTTCCACTATCAGTAAACATTTTATTAGAAAGCACAGCTTTAGAAGGCCATTTGGAGAATGTTCTTGGTAGCCTGGGAAGTGGCCAGGGTAGAAAAAGGGAGAAGGAGGACTGGAAATGGGAGGGATAGTGGTTTATCACCAGCAATCTTTATCGATTACACTAGAATCAAAGGAATAACATGGCCATTTTCTTGGCATTGAGTTATCTTCAGTCTTGTTATAAGGCAATGGTCTTTCAGACATTACAAAAAGCACTGAACTATGTCTCTCCCTGGCACCAATAAGCATGGAAAGTTATCTTTCAATGACACTTAAGATAGAAGAGCAGGAATAGTTACTTTCTTTTCACAGATACCTTAACTGGGCTAACTCTTTGGTCAATAATAGAAAGCACAAAGAAAAAAAATTACTACGTGCAAAAGCTGTTGAAAAGTCCCTTTTTGAAAGGATCATAGTTGTACATTTTTTTTCAAATATTTTACATTGAAAAAATATATTCAGACTTTTATCATTGAAATAAGTAAAAATCAAAGCTCACAGTTGTGTTCAGTTCTTGAAAATAGCATTACTGCCATGGTTTATGAAATAAATGAAGAATGCCTTGTGTGACTAAAGCCTGAATGCGGATAGTAGCAACAGAACATTGTTCTTTCAGAGCAGGCTCTTAGTTCCCTGGAAGCTGTGTGACACAGGGACAATTACAAAATATCTCTGGGCCTCAATTTCCTTTTTTAGTTGGAGAAAGATGGTGATGAACCACATCTCTAGTATCTGTAGTATTCTGGAATCATTTTTATGACCATATTCCTGATTTCTAATCTTCACACTAGTGCTTCCACCTTTCGCGGTAGCCAAAAACATGATTTCTTTTGAGATTCATAGATGGTCACGGTCATTAGCTTTGTCCTAAGCATGTTATGGGAAAGCCTCAAGCATCCTGTTTCTGCAGAGCTATGGGTTCCCCAGAACTCTTGTACAGTATTTACTCTGCACAGAGCCTGGAGCAAACACTTTGCATGGAGTGGAGGCCCCAAGAATGCTTCATTTGTGAGAATGAAGAGAGGCTCCACTATGTGTGCAGGTGCAGTTGGGGCACAGTGGGAATGAGATGACGGGGAGCCAGTTGCCCTCCCTCTCCTGGGCCATGAAGTGGTGACCACATTGCTGTTGCCAGGAAACCTAGAAGACTTGGACATCAGGGTCTCAGCAGCAGGGGCCCCATTTTGTCTTTCTAAAAATTTTGTAATGTTTCCTCAAAGAGGAACTCCCAAATTGCACAAGCTTTGAGACCTGCAAAACCTGGTTCTAACTGGCACCACCTGCTCCAAAATGATTGATTATTGTCTCCAAAAAGAGACGACCCATTAGACAAGATCTGGGGAAGGAAGCCCCCTCTAGTGCTTTCCTATTTCTTCCAAACATATCTTTGCTCATGCATCCCAACATGCCTCTTCACAGCACAGAAAAGCTGACTTCTTTTAGTCACTGGTGCCTCTTGGGCACCCGCGTGCATGATCTTAGAGGCCACCTCATTTTGGAATCTGAGAGGCAGAAAGGACATGCAGGATCCCTTTCTTTAACTTCTCCTTCTACCCAATCTTCCTCCTCTGCCTTTCTTTCAAATTCTCTTCAGATAAAGATTCCAAAGGCTCCTTTAGGAACTTGGTCTCAAACAACATCAATATTTTCATGAACATCTCTCCTAGCTATAGCCTAATTTCTCTTCTTCTGATTGGATATGATAGCACCCTAAATTTTCTCAGTTCAGCTCTCTGCAGATAGCAAGGAACTTTTGTGCCTGCTCATTTGCTTCCCAGAACCTGCTGCAGTACTATCTCTTTTTAGGATGAGATAACTGAAGTTCAAGGTGACACATGACTTTGCCAGTGTTGTAGATGGTTGGGTCAAGACCCTGAGAGGAAGTTTCTACTCTGTTGTAGCTCTTACCTCTGAAGAGATATTCTAAAACTTGAAGTTGTGATGTAGTTTGTGAGAAATCTGAGACCTATGCCCAGCTTGCCTAACTCCTCAGGGACATTGTTCCTGTCATGGAACAGCTCTATCTGCTTCTACTAACCAACACTGTTTCTGTCATTAGCATCTCCTTCCTAGGTCACCAGATTTAGAATACAGTTTTTGTCTTTGTTCAAATTATAAGCAGGATACTAACAGAAGTTTTTTTACCCCAACTCTTTATGCATATCACCCCTTTTCTCCTGCCCTGGATCTCTTCCTTTCCATTATTAAAAAATGACATCACAACCCACTTTTCATTCATTCTTTTGGTTGCACTCCACATCAGGAATCAAGGCAGTTAGGTATTTTTATGCAGTTTTCACCTCAACCCTAGGAAATGGTGGATATTGTAATTGTTCCTTTTTAAAAATGTATTTAGTATAGAGTCTACAGCATCTCACTACATAGATTTGACTCAGTGATTCTCCTGTTTTCAGCCTCCCAAGCACTGGGATTACAGGCTTGCATCACCATGCCCAGTCTCAATCCTGTCTCAATGCACCCTGGGGGCAGGCCCACATGGCAATTATTCCAGTTATATTGATGAGAGAGATGGAGACACAGAAAGGCTGCCATGCCTGCCTAGGATCACACAGGCAGCCACTGTCATCTTTCTGGTTCATGCAAGCAGTACTAGTCCAAATCAGAAGATTCTTTCCTCTCAAAAAAGGTTCATATTTCCCACCCACTCCTATATTATGTATTGACTGAATATTTTCCAAGCCTTTACTTTCCAAACCACAGCTATCCGTTAGACAGATATCCTGCCTCCCAGGTCCTCTCTGCAGACTGTTTTAAAATTGAAAACGGGCACATTCTGAATGTGATCCTGAGCTGTTCAGATGAACAGATGCTTGGCTTATGCTGACTTAGGGATCTGCCTTTTCAAGCAAAGATGTATTCCTGAAAGGAAGAATTGAATTTACTCTATTTTAACTCTTGATTTAATAAACTGAAAGTGGGGAAAGGGTCTCTTTGGGGTCTCCATCTTTAATCTTAATACTTGATTGATTTCACCAGACAAAGGACCGAAGGGCCAATTCAAGAAGGAAATGGTCAATGATTGAGTGTGATATTAACAGGTAAAATATTCTCACAAATGCATTTTTGCACATGGAAGCACTGTCCAGGGAAAGCATTTCCATATCAATAATCCATATGCCCTGACACACTAATAACATACAAGTGGATAGACATAGGATAGAGCTTCTTAGCTTGTGTTCAGGGAGATGTAAAGGTTTAGAAAATATTTGGTCAATGCATAACATGGGAGTGTGTGGGAAACATATGAATCTTTTTGAGAGGAAAGATAGTATTGGAATACTATTGCTTGCATGAACGGGAAAGATGACACATGCCCCCTTTCTTCTGTGCCATGTAGTTACTTGGGTCTCAAGAAGGATAGGTATGCAGGTTTAGTTTGACATCAATTTTGATGCCAGAATCTAGAAATTATTCTATAAGATTCTGAAAAAGAAGACTGGATGTTTTTATAAAAGATACTATAAAGAAGAGCGAGGCATTTTTGAAAGATCAAATGTTTGTCAGCAACTCTAATGAAGCTACACTAATTAATTTTCCTAATGCAATCAAATGACATAATTAGATGGTTTGGGTGTTGGTCAAAAATCTCAAAGATGAGATCAGCAAATGCAAGTGCTTTGTTTTTCTAAGCTCTTTCTTAGTTTTGGAGCTCATGTGAAATACAGAAAGGAAGTGAGCCCATCTGTTTCTGGTACTTCCAGGCTTGATAGATCAGAACGTTTTGAAGCAGTTATTTGATGTCTACTATGTCTCTTAAGTATTTTCCATAAGCTCCAAGCCTGTTCCTTTACTGACAGGAAGTTTGTTTCCATGGCATTGGAGGGTCAATTTAACACTCAGAAATAAGGAAAGAGTAATTGATCAATTCCTAAATTCCACTAATGTTTGAAATCAGTTTGTATTTGTTGGTTTATTTCCTGGGAGAAGATCCAAAGGGTAACAAAAAGAAAAGTTGTAAGTGATTCCATACTTTTACATTTTGTCCATCTTCACTTCATTCTCTTTTTCCACCTCCCTCCCTCATAATATTCTGCCTTTATATTAGCAGGGATGGGGCCTTTGGGGAGGTGGATAATGGCAGGTTTTACAATGAAAGGCAGTTGGAGACTGCTTCTGAGTGAGGGTCAGATGGAAGGAGAATGGGTCCCACCCTGAGGTCAGCGCCATTGTATCCTGGCGCTCCTCACATTGGGCAGGTGGGAGCGTGGGGGGAAGGAGGTGCACAGCTCAGGGAACCAACTCTCGCCTGCGAGGAGCGCTCCCTGGGCCAAGCGTTTTCCTGTTGGAGCGCTGCATTTGCTCCCCAAGCCCTATGCAGTCAGAAAGGAGAGAAAACTCAAACTTTAGTTGTCACCTCTACTCTCTGAGCATTTTGGCGCTCACTGGAGGAATTCTGTTCAACTGGGCTCTAAAACTGCTTATTTAAAAAGACAAAGCCCCCATCTGGTGCTCACTTGCCATGAGTCATTTGAACGTTTCCTAAGGTGATCTGTAATGGTTCCCAAGTGCCACTGCACAGAGGACTACTGGGGCTTTGATTCCAGAAGCTAAAATCGCATGTTTGAAATAAAATCTGTAACAGGAAACAAGGCGGGGAAAGATAACAGCTTCTCCGCATCATCCTCGTACCTGACAGCCATGTCCTTCTCTCTGCTCCCCCGCCTCTCTCCCTCCCTTTCCCTACGCCAGCTATCCAGTCATCGCTGAGGAGTGCAGTGTGAATTATTACTATATTACTGACCAAGCTATGTAATATATTTTCTACACACACACACACACACACACACACACACACACACACACGCACACACACACACGCACATCCCTGCTGTCTGCAAATGCATAGAAGACTCTGAAGCAACACACTAGGCTAGGGAGGAGGAAGCTGATCTGCGAGAATTTCAGCCTTTTTGTTTTCTAATGCCTTGGTTTTTAAAAGTAACAAGAGTATTTATGGGTCACTTTTTGATTGAACAACAATTTGAAGACAAAAACCCAGCAACAACACACGTGTGAAAAGATAACAAGGAAGAAGAGGAGGAAATGGCAGAAAGAAAAAGGAAAAACGGAAGTGAACAAAAAGCTTTGGAAATATGCAGCGCCTTCCACAGGAATTTACCATACAAGGATAGCACAGGTGCTGATGGGGGTGTCGCGTACATGTGTGTTGCAGCTCTATTTATAATGCTGGAAGAATTGAATGGCTCCGGATATGGAATTTGTTGAATAAATGCAGTTATAATTCAAAGCAGATCTGTCAGATGATCTAAATAATTCTACAGAGGAATTGTGGACCATGGGACAATTTTTAATTTCTATCACTATCAAAGCTAATTTTTTTAAAAATTATATATATACCATATTTAATTCTGCCAAACAAAACAATCTTATTCACTGAAACCTGATTGTAATTTTATATACAAAAAGAAATTTACTAACTATTCTCCCTGGTGGACTGGTTATGATCTATTAGAGTGCTATTTACACACTGACATCAGTATGGGATATATATATATATATATATATATATATATATATATATATATATTTAAGGATGTATGTCAAGTTCTGAGGAGTTATCTTCAGTTGGGGGGGGTGAATTTTATTTCCATTGTGTGTTCCCTTACAATTTTTTACAATGTGCATATATTATTTTGGTATTAAAAACATACATATAGTTCTGAAAAGTGGATTAGCCCATACTTGGCAATTTTCAGTGATAGGTGGTTCTTTAAAACAGGACATGCTGATGCAAGATGTACTGAGTCATCTACCAACTTCACACTTGAATTTGGCTATCAAGGTACCGTGAATTATTTCTAACATCCTTTGAAATATTTTTTTCTGGATACTACTAATATTTGCATATGTTATAGAAGAAAAGTTAAAAAGAGAAATAAAAAGACCACAGTGATGAAATATATTTTTCCAAGTGTAGCTTTTCTTTCCTTGAAAAAAATAAGTAACATATCATCCCTGGAAGTATAAACAAAAATAAATATAATTTTCTCTTGTATATTGTTTTTCACCATGATGTCAATACGTAAATAACATTCTGACAGATAATAACCAGCCCAAGGGAGAATACTTAATAAATTTCTTTTTGTATATAAAATTATAGTCAAGTTTCAATCAATAAGATTGTTTTGTTTGGTAGAATCAAACATGGTGTAGAAAAATC